>VYZP01002094.1:314-13810 GCA_013400635.1 Hypocryptadius cinnamomeus | reverse complement strand
CAACCCCCTGGTCCTCTCAGGACTGCCCAGAACTAGAAGCTAAAAGCATCATCCAGTCACTGCTTGAACTCTGGCAGCCTGGCAGCCATGACCACTTTCCTGGGGAGCCTGTTCCAGTGACTAACCATTCCTCAGAGGTGTTGGCATTGTTCAGTGCATCTGTAGATGGTAAATCTAAACATGGAAAATCAAATTATATATTAATCAGATTTTTACAGTGTTGAATATTGCAGCACTCAGTTTGTCATTACTGACAGTTTTAAGAGATACTTCTCTCTCTCTTCATGCATATATATGTGCATGTATTCTCCTTGAGGATTATGGTACCCCAAATGATTATTTAAATTACTTATTTAACTGTATAAGATGGCAGTCTACTTGCAGGCATTCTTGGAGACCTCAATTTTCTGTCAACGTGGCAGAGGCTTGGTATGTGAAAAAAAATTCCTAGTTCTAAAACCTCAGAAATATAAGTTCAGAACAACTGTTTTGTTTAAAGGTTGTTTATGCTTTCTATTTATACTTTGAAATATGTATATAACTACTGGTGTATGTGTATTTTTGTTCATTACTGGGAATAACTTTGCATGAAATAGTGATAAATCTGCATTTTAAACTTCGAAGTGCTTGAGGTTATAGAATGTAAGAACTGATAATTTCTAACTGATAATTTCTAACTGTAGTCTCAGAAGCAACAAATAATGTTCTCCACTTTGAGTTACATTAGTTTAAGTTCCCCCAAAAGACTTCAGGAATATTTTATTGAATATTATTTTTTATTTCAATGTCTTTGTTTTTAAAGACAGCCTATATTGAACATGTTTTGGTTATGTCTAATGTATTTGCATGTGGTTTGCTTCTTATATTTTTATGAATATATTTTTGAGTTCTACATTTGCAAATTACGTATCAAGTAAGAAGTTCTGCATTTCAATATAACAAAGAGTTAATATTTTCATTGTTGCAGCAACTTAACAATTGATGCTTATTAAAAATGTATATTATTTGAGAAACTAATTATTCATTAATGTTCAGAAGGTTCTCAAACTTCAAAAGTGTTATATGTCTCAGAACATTCTAATGCCTCTTGAACTGAAAATTTAAAAATGCTTTTTGCGTAAGTCACTCTCCTCAAAATCGAAACAAAAGTAACAAAAACTTGGCTGTAATTTCTGACCTGAATAGACAGCTGAAGGAGCTGTTCCTTAGTTGCAATGGCAACTTGTTCCAAAGCTCTCAAATGTTCAGCTAATTCCACAGCACAGATGTTAACTGAGAAGATCAGGTCACACTATCAATACACAGCTTTCTCTATGACACCCTTCACTTCCTCACTTTTAATCTGTGTATCCTGCTCGCCAGAAGTGTCCAACTGCAGCAGCACAGATCTCTATGGTGTGTACTCTATGCCCAGGAAGGCACACTCAGGCACCTTTGGCTCACAGCACAACAGAAAGGAGCTGGACCCAGTTAGCTGCAACTGGAACCAAAACATTATGTGAGAAATATTCTACTGAACAGTAGGTACTGAACAAGCCTCTCCCAGGCAGACCTAGCAGATTCATACCTGACTTCCTATTTAACTCGTGTCCAGGGAACACACAGAGTCAGGAGTTCTGCTATCAGACTTGACAACTCGTGTAAGGCAATTAANAGAATTTAATCAGTTTATTAGGTTTGAATTCCCTTCCCCCCCCCCCCGCCCCCCTTTCTTCCCCCTAAATGTCACTTCTCTGGTGGTTAGAACTGTTATAATTTACAACCTAATTTAATTTATGGGCAGATTAAATTCATCATTTTCTTATGTCAACCCCATCCTTTACCTAAAACAAGGCTTTTATTACACTTAAGTTTATGCATATAATGTGGACTGTGGGAAAGTGATTTATCACGTCAGTTATATATTTTCTTATCCTTTGCTTTGCAGGTAAAAGAAGGAAAACCATTTTTCTTTTTCAAAATAGTCAGCCTTTCCCCCACATGTTTCTAGAAGCATTATTGTGCCAAACCTACTTCAATATGAGTAATTATTTTCAAAACATGGGTGGCCAGTACTGCATACACCACTAGTGCTTTGTGCATATACTTTTTTCACACTTGCCTCATCTGAAAATGCCTTTCCTGGCTGCCAATCATACAAAACATAGATATTTTTAAATAGTGCTGAAAATTAGAGCAGATTGTTGTGGCAGTCTGGCATTCTCTTTGATAATCCCTGCCTAAATGTACCTTATAATCCTTGTCTTTTCCAGTTTGCATCCATTCTTTCTGAAAATAAGAATTCCTAAATTTGTTTATGAAATGTCTTGTGAAACAATGTCAAAAGCCTTACTAACAT
Source organism: Hypocryptadius cinnamomeus (assembly GCA_013400635.1). Taxonomy (NCBI): domain Eukaryota; kingdom Metazoa; phylum Chordata; class Aves; order Passeriformes; family Zosteropidae; genus Hypocryptadius; species Hypocryptadius cinnamomeus. The sequence goes on along the minus strand of VYZP01002094.1, from coordinate 11,472 downwards.
CAAGATATTTGACATCCACTGTTCTTCCAGGATTCACAATGTGTGTTACCCTGTCACAAAAACAAGTAAGATAGGTTTGACACTTCCTCATTTAGGCAGATCCATGTATGCTCTTACTCATCACCCTTGTTCTCTTGTAGGAATTTCCTGAATTGTTTGATAACTTGCACAAGTATTTTTTCTAGGAGCTGAAGTTCAGCTGTGGATTTATAAATACCCAGATCCTTCTATTTTTTGCTTTCAGTATATGGGTACCACATATTTGCCTCTCATGCTACTGTTAAAAACTGCAAAGTCATTACATACAGTTTCTATTTCATCTTTACTGCCATCAAAGAAATACACTTGTTGTCAGGACAGATATATTTAGAATCTGATGCAAAACTACCTGCCTGATAACATTGGGAAATGGGAGAGAGAAGTTAAAAAAGCTAAAGATTTATTCAAGGACAGAGATTTCAGAAATGAGAGGTGTATGGCAAAAATGTTCATTATTTTCCTTAAAATTACCATACAGGGAGAGTTTGTAGCAAAACATTGTTTCAAATGGGGTGCCAGCATCTTACACATACATGCTGAAATCAGTGCACCTCTGAAAATGTTAGCTGTAAATGAAAATATTAACCCTGTTAGGACAAGATCTACAAACCTTAAATGTTATTACCGAAAGACACAAAATTTTAGCAATTCATCAGCAGTGCAATATAAAAATATTCTTACATTTGAAATGAGAAAAAGCAGGCAGAGGTACGTGTTAGATTGTTAATCACAAAGTCCTGAGTAGACATGTGAAGTGGACAGGAAATCTAACAGACTCATACAGCAGTGGACACTTAATATCTTGCTTCACAGAGGTGAGTGGTGATTGGCTTAGTGTTATACAACACATGGTAAGCCAGTCAGCAACTGCTGTAACCACTAAAACATAGACTGCTAGAGGATCGTGCAGCTGAAAATTTAGAAAAATGGATAACATGATCAAAAGCTTTCTGAAATGTCTGTGGGCTCATGTCTCACAACATTCTTGAAAAGTGAATTGAGATATTCTTTTATTCCGAGAACTAATAACTGGATATAATAAAGACTTCTAGAGCAGCTAAAATCCACCATATAAGTGGTTTTTAGCTGCTCTAAAAGTCAATCCAGCCCTAGGATCAGGACAAAATACAATTGTCATCACCATGGCATTAAGGTAACTTTTGGTGGCAGCAAGGATTGTTGTGTTTTGTGTTAATGAATCACTGGATAAAGTCCACAAACCAGGTTAGGTAGAAATTTGTGTCCATGATTCACTATCCCTTTGAAAGAATCCAAACTACTTGTTTACAAACTCATACTACCTCTGACTCAGTGAATTTTAGATGATTTTCTTTCCTTACGGTATTTCAAAGAAGAAAAAAGTTTAATCCTTTTATCATAGCTGTAGGATAGGACTAGACTTTGAATATTCTTGGCAGGAAAGTTTGAGTTTGTTGTTTCTTGTGAAGATGAGCTAGCCACAGTCATCTATGAAAGGCTGATGCCATACACACAAATTTTTACCTAAAACACTGGCTGCAATTTCATCCATGTTTATTACTTGCACTCAGAGAATGCTCAACAGGTCAGTTCCTGCAAGAAACCTGAGGCAAGAAACCCCAGTATGTGGATCTAGCTCTGATTGGGTTCAGGTGTGAGGTAAATGGTTGTGCTGTGCAGAGGCTCAATTCTGAGTATTGATATGGGAAACTTGGGGCTGATGGCAGCAAAACAAAGGTCTTTTTCTGATTTGCAGTTGGTGTTCACCATTGCAATTAAATTTTAAAAGTCATATTGTGTGTAAAATTTATTGAAAATAATTACAGTTACATTCTTCTAGATATAAACAATTGCCTGCAATCAGGAGACTTCACTAATCTTGATGTAAGACTGATATCCCACTAACAAATTCATTTAGGCCAGATGTATTTCTGTGACCAGCAACTGGAGTGAGGCAATGACTCAGGGCATACATGTCCAGGTGCTGACAACTGGAAATATTGCAACCCTGGATCAGCTACAGGTAGTCACAGACTGAAATGTTATGGTTCATGGCTCAGACATTGTTGTGAAGGACTTTTTTCCATTATGGCAAAACTGTTAAAGAGGATGCAACCACCAAAGCCCACCCCTCCCTGAAGATGCCTCCAAACTGAAACTTTGGGTTATGAATTAAGCTACTCAAGGGAGCTTGAGATAACATAAAAGCGATACTATTATTCAAGCATCTCAGGTCAAGGGAGAAGGAAACAAGACTGAGGGAGAATGCATCCACAAAAAAAGCCAAACCCAGCAGCTGTCCTGAAAGTCATCCCTGGCTGGGTTGGGGGTGGGGAAGGCATAGACCACAGGCCCACCTGCTGAGGCCATGTTTGCATACATTCCCCCACGACCTAGGGGAGAGGAGGAGAGTTTTGGGTGTGTGGCATAACTTTTGGCCAGAGGGAGTGAACACCCATCCTCCCTTACACAGAGTCTGTCACAACAGACTGTGTAAAACTGCCCCTGCCCCAGGGGAGGCACCTGGGCATTCCCACCTTGCCTAAGTGTATATTAATACACTGGACTCTGGTTTTGCGGGGGCACCCTCACCATCAAGAAAACCTGATGGAGAGGATCAATAGGATGCTGTTAGGATCCACAAGGTGGTTATATTTTCTACTTAATCTGCCTCTGTCACTACCTTTATCTCCCCCCACCACTTTTCTATCCCTTTCACACATACTCTGGCTCTTTCAAATTTACTGTTAAATAAAATTAATACTATTGACTTTGGCATATAGTCTTGTTTGCACTTTAATTCAGGCAGAGGCATCACTCTAAAAATTTTAATAACTTTAAACTTTAACTCAACACTGGGCAAGCCAAGTGAATGCAGCAGCTGGATGAACAATCCATATTGTACATATGGATATATATTTCTCATCACTGGACCTCCATCCTGTCCAGCCAGAGAGGGAAGGAGTGTGTTGGTGCACCCTGTTCTCGTGTGGGTGCTCTGTGGATATACACATGTATATATATGTATGAATGTATATGTGGGATATCTATGGGTTCTGTGTGTGTGTATACCTGCTTAGAATCTTCAGCCTTGCCGCTGTTTGGACATAACAGAACTGTAATGAAATAATTTTGTTTATTGCCTGCCTTTAAATTGTTTTTCTTTTTAATAGGCCAGTTAATTATGGTTGCATTGCTTGCCTAACCATTTTGTTCCCTAAGGCAAAGAAAGTAAGTAACAAAACCAATAGAGGTTCAACTCTGGTCTGCATTAAGAGAGTTGTTAAGATTTATTTTGCTTCTTATTTTTTCAGACCAGTAAATTTTGGAACAAAGCATTGCTTGGCACCCAACCAAAGTTTTTCATCTGTTCCTTTTAAGCCCATCCTAAAGATCATCTGTGCCTTTGTAACACAAGGAGGGAGAGAAAGAGTCCTTCATTTAGCTCATTTTTCAGCTGCATAAGTCAGTTTGACTTGTAATGATATTGTTATTGAATAAGAAAACCAATCTTTGAATTGTGCTGATGAGAAATTATATTTTGCTACATTTTCCACATGATTTTTTTTTCCTAGGTTATGCAGAACTAATAGAATTTAAGTAGAGGTTAATTATTTTCCAGTTTACTTCCATTATTTTGGAATATATATTTTTGTTGAAAAAAATCTGAATCATTTGATATAATTTTTTTCCCAGTAGATGAATGAAAATTCTTAATGATATATGAGACTGCAGCTCAGATATTACAGGTCACTATGTTCAGTCATACAGCTGTTTTAATTTGTATGCGCAATGGTCACAATAGATTATATGGGAAGCGCAGAGACTGTATGGAATCCTCTGAACAAACTGAGATCACAAAGATGTCACGATTTGAGAGCCCAAGAGAACCACTGCTGTAAGAAGAACTCAAGGAATAATGCATTATTACAGTAGCAAGTACATTCAAATGAAATTGGTGTTTGGTACAGCCACATGCCTCACAGAGCTGCAAGAACAAAGGCTGATGATGACTCAGCAGCCTGGAGGAATGAAGAACTTCCCTGAAAGAAAGTCTTTAAAACCATCCCACATGTTTCACATGTCCTTCTACAAGCTGTTGGTGGATTTCAGCTACTTTGCATGTTAGTTTACTCATATAGGAGTATTAACATATTCTGATTTTTCAGGATAATTTTCTATATAATTATCCTTCCTTGGTTCAAAAATCAAATATTTTTCTTATATCCTCTATACAAGTACCTAATTTACTTTTTTTGCTCATCTGAGCAGTTCATGATCTCAAGCTAATTGTTCATAAGCAAACCTTAATTGCCTCATTTTTCAAGTCATTGCTCAGCATTACATTTAAAAAAGAGATACCAGTTGATATCCATCTTCTGTATTCTGCTCAGTCTCCCTCCCTGAAAAAAAAAATTGTTAACTCTGTTAGATATCCGATTTTATACAAATCTGAACAGGTATGCTGCAAAAAATCTGTAAGCGCTTGAATGTTTTCATTATCTACTGAGAAAAAATTTTCTTAATGAACATCACCACCTTTCGATTGTCTGATTTCAAAGGATGTGTCAAGCGTTGTTACACAATACAACAATAAACTAATTTTCTGTTCTTCATTCCAATAGATAGTGTAACTTATCTGCAAATAAAGTACAGTAAATCTAGTTCAAAACCAGTTTCATGTATCCATATTTAAAGCAATCAAGAAGATAATGAGGTTTTGACTCCTTATTCTCCAAGAATTCTGACACAAGGCTCTCTGCAACTTCTCAAGGAGGTTGTGTATCACTCTGCACTGGATGTGCGTGGTGAGGTGCTGGCCAGGAGGCTGCAGGGCACAGTCTGTGAGGAGAGGCTGGGGCTGTCCAGGGTGCACATGGATGGTTCCAGCCAGCTCCAGCCAACACACACAGGGCATAGAAGAGCCTCTCGGCCACAGTGACAGCTCCTCTGTGATACTGTATTTGAGAAAGGGCAGAACACCAAACAGGGAGGGGAGGAAGGAGTAAAAGTAGTGTAAAACAGCACAAGAAACACTGAAGTCAGACGAGAGGGGTGAGGAGCTGCTCCGTGGCAGAGCGGTTATTCCTTTCCACCGAAGGAAAACCTGCTCTAGGGAAGGTTTTCCTGAAGCATTGCAGCCAGTAGAAGAACTCACACTGAAGAAGAGGAAAGGTGTGAGAAGATGGGGATGTCAGAAAAAACCAGCTAAGTACAGACCATAGGGTGCCCTTCCTCATTTTTTTTGCTTGCTGAAGGGACTGAGGATAACCTGCAGGGATAAAGAGAGGGTTTGGAAATAAGGGGTGAAATTAAACCTGGCAATGCAGGAGAAAAGGATTTGTGACCTTGTGCATGGCCTTATTGGACCTCATGAGGTTTCCATTGGCCCACTTCTTGAGCTAGTCTAGGTCCCTCTGGACCTAGCTGGCTTTGTATCCTTTGGGTATATAAATTATACCACTCAACTTGGTGATATTAATCCAGCCATATGTGGATTTGATAGGAAAGGAGAAACGTCTTTCTAAGTGTGTTTGTGAAGTCTGGCAGTGTTTGCATCTGAGTTATCTGAAATTGGTTAGTTTTTTTTAGATAAAAACATTTTTATTCAATTAAAATTTATATTTTAATACAATTAAAAATTCAAATTACAAAAATTCTTATTCTTGTAAAGTGCTTTCTAAAATTATTGAAGGATGTACCTGTTTTACTTCAGAGGCTGGGGAAAAAATGTGAACTCCCTTCCCTTCTTCTCTCCCTCCCTCCAAATCAGCCTTAGCTAGTACAGAGCTCTCCAGGGAGTCACTCCTACCTCTAAAATAGTTCAACCCCTTTCCTGAAAAATGGAAAGAATAGGATAATTGTCATCCTAGCAACCTTTTCTATTCAAAGATGGGCTAGATTTGCCCTTACACAAATTTTTCTTCCTTGATGTCAATGCAGTTAATCATTCCCCTACCCACTATTGCAAGACCCAAGTTATTTTTAATGGGTTGTGCTTCCTACTTCTTAGTAGTAACTATTCAAAAATAATGTTCCTTGAAGTACTTAGAATTGCTAGCAGTAAGTGGAAGATTCAAGAACAGAACTTGTCTTAGCCAATAATCTGAAACAATGTCCTTTCTTCTTCTCCTACTTCTTTTTATTTTGACAAACACACCGTTTAGCATACTTACATGTTACAGAAATGCTAATTAGCATGCAGTTAGTTCCTGTATTTGGGAGTTGAGCTAAAGGTCTTTGGACTAAATAGAAATGGTACAATTAATGTCAATGGACAAAGAGCCATAGAGCAGAGGAAAAAGACAAGCCTGACAAACGTGCTAAAATTTAAAGAAACGCAGCTTGGTTGCTATGCTTTGTCTACCAGGCAGACAGAATTAATTCCACTGCTGTCAGATTGGCACTTTGTAGTGGTGTTTGGTTCACTTCTGAAAAGGAAAAAGAAGGAAATATATTTTAATGAGTGTCTGCTATGTTGTTAAATTAAAGGTAGTAATCTTATAATGGAATTTGTATTATTTTGGTAATGGTCATCATTTAATTTCTGTTACTCATCTTTCTGCATGTTGCTTCTATAAGTATTTTTGACATACATCCAAGAGGACCATGCTCTGGAAATTCCTCTAAAACCAAATAAAGATTTAATTTCCATTAAAGAGAACTAAATACAGATTGGAAAGAAAACCTCAACATGCCAACAAAACACTTTAGCCGCTTCCAGAACAACACGTAATTATTACACATCTGAAAAAGGAATAAAGATCATTACTGAATAGGTCACTCATACAACAGGTCTCTTACGGCAAGAAAAAGAAGCATATGCTAGAATAAATTTCTGCATAAACTGTAACAATAATTTGAGGTCTGATGATTAAAGGAATTGGAAGAAATCTAAGAACTACAGGGCATTCAGATAGTAAAGACAGATGTATTTTATTCAAACAACTTTTTTTTTCAAAATTTTAAGGTTTTTGAAAACATTTAGAGGAAATAGAGAAATTTATGGTACATATTTACCATGAAATTTGTAATACTATAATACTGAATCAGCTATCTCAATACATACCTGACCAAGTTGACTTGTGCAAACTTACCAAGGCTAGGCATCTGTAGGCTCATAGGCACCATCATGGTCTGCAGAGTCACTGTCAAGCCCCTGTTCTCAGCAGATGAGACTCCCTATGTTGGCCATCCACATCCTGATGCCATCTCCACCTCTGCCAGTTCTGCTGCAAAGTAAGTAGTTCTTTCCTGCTTCCAGAGCTCTACCAAAATGTGATTCTGAAGATTATTTTTTAAAGTACTCTCAAGGACAAGACAACAAAGATACAAAGATAAGACCAGAGTGGTCAAAAGCTATCTAAACAACCACAGATAACTGCTAGAGAAACTCAGGAAGTACACTGACTTTTGGAAAAGCAATAAAAGGTTCCACTCACAATCCAGTCTCAAAACACCTACATAACTTTTATTCAGTCCTTTCACGATCTTTGGGTCTTTGCAGAGTCCTTCCTTCTACTCTCTTCCATTTTTACAAGTATCATTGTGAAGACTTTCCTTTTGTAAAGTTCTGGATTTCTCAGTCAAGCGATTATTGACAGACTTGAGAGACTTGAAGTCTTTCAGCAGGTGTTCTGTTGCTGCAACATAATCTTCCCTGAGAAAACCCTGTTTCTGCTTCCAGCTTAGTCATTGAGATAAGGGGCTGCAATTTCAGAAGTAACAACAATGTTTTGTTATTAGCTCTCTGCTAATAATCTCTCCAACCCCAGAGGAAAATAGCAAACAGACAAACATCCTCAGTGGAAATCCTTCTATACCCCAATGAAAACATTTTATATACAGAATGCACACACATAAAAAAACGAAAGACAGTATGCATATATTATAATCTATCATGTAATCTATTAAAAACTCATTAGAATACAAATTCTGAGTTCTGCCATTAAAATTTTCCAACATTAAATCTGGAAAATATAGATAGCAAACATTCTGTCACACTTGTTCTAAGAAAGCTAATACATAAATCAGAGAGGAAAAACCTTTAAGTTTGATCACATTTCCTAACAGAAGGTAATACAAACTGACTTCATACTTTACCTGTCATATCTATGGCATTTCTAAAATCCTAAATAAATTATTTTAAGTAGTACCATGATTTTGTAAACATATAAATCAGCCACAAATTTTGACAGACACAAAATCATCAATGCTAGAAGTCTTTTTGAGTGTAGTGGAATGATTGTTTTCTTTCAGAATTTCAATTCAAGGTAGTCCCATGAGATGCAGAATGAATGACAGCCAATTTTCTCCACACTATATTTAGGTCTCCTTAATAAGTCCCGTGGTGCAATACTGGGCTAGCTGTGTCTTTTATTTTTTAGTGTTCCTGTGTCAGGATGCATTACTGGTACCTCAGAGAATATACGTGTTGATTTTCTTCTTGGCATTATTCAGTGGGCCAAATTCATACCTGCTTTTCCATATTTTGGTCTCTATCCTCTACTCACCTTGAAAATTCTACAAAAGATATAAAAAATTTTTGTCTCTGAGATTTCTACCTCTTGATTTGCTTAGAAATTGCCCAATTAAATTATATAGGGGGATACACAGTCAGAGCAACCCAATATACTTAATTTTCTTCATAAATCAGGCATCAAGACTCCACAGCTGATTCTTTCTCAAAACATTGCCTCACATTTTGGGGTTCTGAATTTCAGTTTATCCAGAATAAGGACCCAAAAAAGAGACCAAGATCAACTTGCTGTTTGAGAACTGTGGCAAACAGTACTGCTCTTTTGTACTTTTTTGTTGATCAGAGAATTTTACTTTTTCTTTTTCTTAAACTCCACCCATTCCCTCCACTGTGGTACCATTTTGGTTAATTTGTGTGGAAAGCTACCAGATATTCCAGAAACAATTGGTTTTTAGCAGGATGACCTGGCATTTCTGATGGCTATATTAGAAAAAACAGATCTTAATTCAAAAATATACAATAATTTCTTCACTGCTTTCAAATTATTTCCTTCTAAATGTAGTTTGAGTATAAGAGAATATGAACTCAGCTCAGTTTAGTGCTATCACACGTTCTGTGCATTCTGTCTTGTGCAATATCTAGGCAAAGTACTTCAGTAAAAGTTCAAACATGTTGGAAAAATAAAAAACTTGCCAGAATTGACAAATTAATTTTCAAAGAAAAATTTGGAAATAGCCTTGGAAAAAAAAATAACAGGGTCATGTGGCTCATGTGTGGTATGAAATAAAAGCAAAAGTTGACCTTAAGGGATCATAAATTGCGTAAGTAAAACTGGAAAAGGCAGAATTTTAAAGTGAGTCTTTGTAATGCAGAGCTTGCACATCCATTTTTCTAAGCAGGATTTTAACTTTCATATTCATATACCTTTCCAATGCTGAGGACCTTTGGAAATGCAGCTGATTCTGTGCTCTGCAGATTAGCATATTTTGTATTAAGAAACCTACTTACAGTCTTTTTAGGCCACTCTCTAATTCATGTTCATCTCTTTCATAGAGCTTTGAGGACAGAATGACAGAAAGACAGCTAATGCTATGTGTCTTCTCTCTTTTTTCTTTCAGTGTTTGAAAGAAAGAATTCTTGGTCTTTCATTTAGATACTTGCTTGTCATTTCTCTGTGTCTGTTTTCAGGAAGTATTGTATGATACGGACTTGTAATCTTTATAATCTTCAGAATAATGAGGATTTAAAGGATTGTTCTACATTTAAAGTCTAGATAACATGTTCTTATTTTATCTTTCTGGCAGAAAAAGAAACAAAGACTTAAAAAGAGTGGAGATTTTATCTGAATAGTCCTTTAATCTTCTCTTTATAAAGAAGAAAGAAAAAAAACCAACAAACCACCTTAACTACTTCTGTCTCCTTTTTTTTATCTCAGGAAGAAAAAATGGCTATAAAATCCTACTATTCAAAAGGTACTTTCACATATTTAAGAAGCCTAAAAGGAAAATCTATACAATATTCCTTTCTGGCAATCTACACTCTGAAAAGCCAAAACAAGTTGTTTTTTTTTTTTAATTTGGAAAGTTCATGTTTGCTTTCTACTCATTAGATGGAGTAAATATAGTTAGGCTGGGATTGTCATAACAGGCTTTCTTAACTGCCCCTCAATATCATTGCCTTCCCATCATGTCTTGATGATACAGAAAATCATGTAAAACCACACTTTCTAGCATAAATTCTGCACTAAGTTTTCCTTGAATTGAGATTTCTATGAATAAGAGAACAATATGGTTCCCATACTTGCATTATCTCACTAAACACTCTTTGAGCCTTGTCCCTGTGATATCTGAGTGTACAAACATGTGGGTGTCATTGTATTAAATGATATCTGTTCAAATATTTCAACAGCTGAACCTTAGCAGGGGGTAAAAATTCTGTTTTTCCACATCTAAGGCCTGATGATGTACAACACATTCGATGCTGATCCGAAATTGCATTTTTTTAACTTCCTGGGGTACACCTCTTCATCTCAGCTCACATGCTCAGAGATGACTCCATGAGCCAAGCTTGGTAGGAGGGCATAATGAGGACAGTCACCTTAACTATGTACTAATAAACCAAAAAAAGTTGCTACTTCTGAGAGAATCACAAATATTGTATGCTGGGTGAGTTATCAGACTTTAAAAACCTTTTTTTTTCCTACTATCAGCCTGTTGGAATTATATAGATAAAAATTTTATGAGTAAAATTCAAGACATGGTATCTTAGCTAATATTTGCCCACAATTCTCCAATGGTCATGACCACACAGCTTCACCCTTCCATCAGACTTGAACTAAATCACTGTCAGGAGCTCTAAAAGTGTCAAACAATAATTAATTTTGCACTGATATGTAATCAATTTTGCTATGAAATCAAGTTAGTGCACCAAGCAGTTTTTGGGGCACGTGAGCCAACAGCATTGACACAGTAGGCATTGCATTGTTTTTCCATTAATATAAAAGAAAATTTATTATAGTTTATTATAAGAAAATTAGTTATGGGAAATTATGGAAAATCTTAATCTCATAATTCCTGTATGCAATGAAAAAATACTTTTATTGTTGAATATTTTTGTTTCACTGAATTGTGAAGAGCTTTTGGTTTTGGTAAAAGGCTAGAT
>VYZP01002082.1:0-12707 GCA_013400635.1 Hypocryptadius cinnamomeus | reverse complement strand
AGAGAAAAAAATTCATAATGTGGACAGTAATGCAACAGTTTTACATAGCTGCTTGTAAAACCAGATTATATAGCTGTATACCAGGACACATTATAGAAGCTTTGACTTATTTGTTCCTCTTTTATGGAACTCAACAGATTAATCTTTATACGGTGAGATATTTGTGGTGTGTTGGAAGGATATAAGAGTTTTTGTATGGTGTTTGCTTACTGGTTTAAAAAGGAAGGGCCAAAGCATCTCTTCGGACTAAGAAACTGTCATCAGCCTCAGTCTGTAGTAACTGGAGGAGGAGAAGAAGAGAGTTATATTTTCTCCTGAATAGTTTATGGGTGGAATAGTGGATTAAAAAATATAAGGTTAAGTAGACTTTTTGAAGTGTGCAAATTTAGGATGAGGAAATAAAATAGGACATAATTGCCATTCTCATGGCTAAACAGCAATGGGCCAAACAATAGATAAGACTGTCAGTTTGAACATCAACAAAACCAATGTTTTCACATGAAACAAGTCTGAAACAAATGCCAGGAGGGTGATGATTCCCCTCTACTTGGAAACCTTTATATGCACTTGAGTCTACTTTTCCTATGCAAACAGTAGAGCTAGATTTGATCCTTACATTATTTTTGACTTGTGGCTTACATTATTTACAATTTAAAGATTCTGTGATGTTTTTCTCACCTGAAAAAACTTTCCATTAACAACAGCAATTGTGGAGGAAAAAGGTAGTTAAGAGGGCATCAGAACAGGGCAGAGAATTATTCTTTTTATTTTTGCATGGCTTTACAATTTTAGATAAATGATACCCATACATATTGATGGCTTCTCAAATCTAATGAACTCCGAAGAAAAACCTGTGGCAAAATCTCTGGTTTGGTTTCTTCAGTGTTAAAAAAAAAAAAAAGAAGAAGAAAGAAAACCTGAATGTGTCAATCACTCTTGTTGATAATGAAGATGCTGAGTTGATTCATCACTTCAACAACTCTAAGTGAAAAATATTTCACGTATCTGCTTAGTGGATCATCCTTGTGGATGCTGAGTATAAATTTTTAAGTTATAATAGTTCATTTTGTTGGGAGGTAAGTAGAAGAAATCATAATTCGGGAAATAATGGAAATGTAATGGAAAGGAAAACTAGGACATGATTTTTTATAGGATTGGAAGGGAACATAACTTTTATGCCACACTTCTGTGGTACAACTTACTTTTTGAAGGCAAGAATGACAGATTTGGGGGTGAGGAGTTGCACTATGTTATTATGAAGTACCCAGCATAATTTTTTGTTGTGTGTAAACTTTGCAGCTACTTTGAGCATTTCTGCACTTTTTATGCAGAAGTTGCTTGTGACTTCAAAAATTTGTTTCTGAAGAAGCAAAACCTTTTACATCCTCTGCATGTGAGTTGCAGGGTTTTCAAATACTAGTCAGCTGTTAATTGCTATCAATTAATTTGTAAGGATTTTGGAAAGTGGTGGTGGAAGTTTTCTCTCTGCCTTGCATGCTCCAGATGCTCTGAACAGTCAGAAGTCATAATGTAGACAATAGTCATTCGCCTTTGACACAATCTTGATCCTTGTCGTCATCACAGAGCTGAAAAAGTAAGACTGCTGGTGATATAATGTGTGGTGGTTTATTTTCACATTTTGAGCAGGGAGGGATGATTTAAGAGACCACTGAACGCTAATTTCTGTTGCTTTGTTACCATGCATTTTAAGTGGAAGAGCAGCAAATGGATTTATAAGACTTGCAGCCAGTAATTGTAAAAATTCTCCATCTGCTTATTAGCAGCACTAGCTCTGTTTTTGAAAAGAAGAAAGATGCTTGTGTTTTCCAGATCTGGAATTAACTGGAATGAATGAATGAAATGTTCTGAAGGAGATCCCCAAGTTGGTAGTATTGTAAGGTTGAACTGCAATAAAAATATCTTACAATGTATTTTTTTTGATCAGCACTGTGCCTCTTTAAAAATGCACTTCATTGCTTAGCCTTATTATCTGCCACAAATTCATTGAACAGAGGTTGCCACTTCTTTTTGTACATTTTAGTACAGTTCTCAGCATAACACTCATATCTTTTCTGAGACTTCTTTAGATGTTGCAGCACTAATAAGCCATGATGACTTAATCAGAAATCTGTGGCTGGTGACCTGCTGTGGTCTCTTCCAGTGACTTTCTTTGCTAACATTAAAAACATTAATTACAATATAAGAAATTCTACAATATTACCAGAATTCTGCAGAGTTCGGTTTCAAAGTGATTGGATTTTTTTTTTTTTTTTGAGAAAATTCTCATCACCTAGTAATTCAGATTATGCTCCCTTAGGAAGTTCTAGAGTTGCAGCTCACCTCACTCCTCAGGAGTGTATCAGGGAAGAAACATTCACTTGCTTTGTGCTTCTTTGCTTTATGCACTTCACGTGGGCCACTGTCCCAGATGGGATGCTGAGTTCAACAAGTCTCTGGCCTGACTTGTTCTTGCTGTTCTCACTTGGTTATTCCTTCATCTCCACGATTTTTTAATTGCTGCTTTATTGTGTGTTTGAATCCTCAGCTTCCAGAGCCTTGTTAACATGTTATCTTATGTGGCATTATGCCAGTGTTGATGGGATTAAAGCAAAAGGAAGCCCTGGTTTGCTGCTTGCATCTAAAGCGAGCAGCAAATCTGATTTGTTATTTCTGTTTAGTGAAACTGAAGCTTTGTACCTGGTGCCTCAGTCTCTCTGGCAGGCATTAGTCCCAGTCTTTGCAGTTTCTAGCAAGAATAGTGTTTTAATTTCTGCTACGTAAAACTAGACTAATTGCATGCATAGAAATCTGAACAAACAATGCTGGAAAAAGTTACAAAGTAATTCTTTTGTTCGGTTTTATGAGCTTAACTATGTAGTGTTGGAAAGAGAAGAAACTGTTCTGTGAAAAATCAATACTTGCTAAAACTCTGAAAGACCACACAGAGGACAAACTAAGGCAAACTAGTCCATAATGAAGCAGAAACATAAGATTAGAGTGAAGAAGGTGATAATTATAGACATAAGGAATTAGCAGTACATAGGATGAAATTAAGCCTGAAGACACCAATTTGACATTTTATTTAAATAAGATGTGAGTATAAATCGGTTTTAACACTGTGAAACAGTAGAATCCAGAAGCCTGATGGGTTGTATCACTTTGTTTCTGTGGTTAAAATGTGGTCACTACTACTGGTGTATATGTTTGTTTTTAGAAAAATACCTCAACCTGCACTAGCTTTTGAAAAAGAAAACACACACATACACACATTAACCCTAAGCTGTAATTGGTAAAAATAAAAACAAGCATCTAGAAATATGTTGCTGTATGTAGCTGGCAAAGAGCATCACCTCCTTTCCTGCAAGCAGTAATAACTTCTATTTAATAAATTCAAAGGTCTTGAGTTTTGTATACATAGTCAGGTGCAATTTGTTTGCCTCAGTCTGTATTTATTGTAACCACAGATGACATAAATCCTGTTGTGTTGCCCTGTAGGTAGCTTGACATTTTCTCCTTTCACTCATTTTCTGTGCATTTCATCTGGTAATAAGTAATTTCCAGACCAAAGTGTTGTGAGGATGGACGGATCAGGTGTCGTAAAAAAGCAATAGAAATAAAATGCTTCTAGTTTAAATGTTGCAGAAGATGAAATGCAACACCAGCCTAATTGTGGCATTGTCCTGGGTTTACTCACCTATGGATTTGATTGCATCTGTCATGTGCTACCGCACTTCCTGCTGCTCTGAAGTCATGTTTTTGTGTTGCTTCTACACTTAACAACTCACTCTTGTTATGGATATGTCCTAGATTCTTTTCTCTGACCCTCCAAATGGGTATTTTAACTATGTTTGAAAAGCGGTGAGGAGAAAGTAGGCAAGCATGTTAGATTGTCAGGTTTTGCAACATTACAGACAATAAGTGCTCTTCGCTTTATTAGCAAATGACCCAACTCTCAATTAGTAACTTGGCATGCTAACGGAACTACATGATATTTCTGTGCTTTTTCAATATCTGAGTCGTGCTTACACTTGTTTTTAAGGGGGATTACACATCCAGTAGTCCTCACTTTAAAGTGACAGTGTTGTATTTAAGAAAATAAAAGTATCCCTCTTGCCTGCATTTATTTTCTACCTGGTGGGTATGTAACTAGCTGTAGCTGTGTGCTGTTGTGGTTGCTTTCATATTTACATCATTGAACATGGTTAGAGATGGCTCAGGATTCTGCTGTGCTTTGAAAATGGGATTGTACCATTGAACTTGTGGATAGGTGGAGTTTTCTTTTGTATGTTAAATAAAAACATAACATGCTTCAGTTAAAAGTTTTAATTCAAATGGTGTATACCAAAGTCAGGGAATGTGTTACTCTGATTTTGGTCCTGGTGCAGCTAATTGCATGCAATCACTTGGGATTCCCTAAACTGCAAATGAAAATATGGCAGAACTTCATGTTTCAGAGACATGGGGTGGTTTAGGGGAGAGAGAGGGGCAATGGATGGACTTGCTGGCTTTTGTGGTCAGCTACAAAACACGAGGACTTGTTGCTTTGTCTTTTAATTGTTAGAGATCCCTGCTAATTTTTTTTTTCGTATCCCACTCACAGATTTGAAGGGTGTAAGAACAAATGATTTTACAATTAAAATGATAATACAATTAAAAAATTAATCTCACCCTTTTTGAGCCAACAGTCCTGTTCATTTGCTTAGAGGCTGTAAACCACACTGGGTGTTAGGAAGACGAGTAGCCTGCGTGATTGCGGTAAGTGTGTCACATCCTGCCCTCAACTTTGCCCTCCTTGGAGGCTCTGGCAGTCTCTCTGTGGTTTGCCCACTAGCCAGCTGGGAGTGGCTCGAGAAAACTTCTCTAACCTGTGGATCTGGTTCTCGAGCAAACTTTCAGACTTAACAGTATCTTGATGCTCCTTGCCAAACCCAATTAGGAGAGAGGCGAGGGTACTGGGGCAGGCTTTCAAAGTTTCACAGAAGACTCATCCGTAATTTTGTGACAAATTTAATTGTGTGTATTCAAAGCATGTAGTATGAGGATTGCTGCAGGGCTTTTTCCTCCTTGACAACCCAGTCAACTCTTTTGTAAACATGAGATTACCAAAGAGCTTCTCTCTTCTGTGAAAATCTTCCCCCCATCTCTGCTGCAGGAGTAGTGTCTCTAGCTGTGTTTGGAGGGGAATGGGCAGGCAGTTGCTTTGACATTAGAAATGTACAGTGTGAATGCCAGCACATCTTTGTTAAATAAATATGAACTTCTCCTTCCATAAGGATTCTTAAAGATAACTATCAAGTCAAGGCATGTCACTGGAAATGTGTGTGTCGTTTGAATTCCCTGTCCTTTTTGTCATCAGCAATCTTTGTATTTCTTACTTGAATACCATTTCTTCCTGTAACTTGCCAAACTCTGAACTCACTTTCTCTGCTACTTGTGCCTTCTTTGATCTGGAGTCTGACCATGAAAAGATGATATTAGAAACTGAGTCTACTGTTTTTTTCTTTTGCTCTTTGAAAATTTTCACTTATACATGGTCGTGTCAAAAGGTTGTATATTGTTTATAGGGAGCTTTTAAGTTACTTATTCTTCAAGTAGTTCCATTCTCTGCTTTGTCCTGATTAGCATTTGTGGTTTTTTTTACATGTGAATGTGCTCTTGATATATTCCACAGAAAGGCAAAAGAAAATGATGTAAGAATTTTTTTTTAATCTCTCTAGACTTTTTTTTATTTTAGGATGCAGTTACTCAGAAAATGGCATTTTGAGCATCAGGAAATTATATGCACAAAACATAAACACTTGCGGTCTTAATGAATTTTTTTCACCCTTGGGGAATTAAAGCAGAATTATTTTCCCTACTGTTACAGTATTGAAGCTAATACTGTTTTGATTTGAAAGGCATAAGCAGAGTTCTGAGTGGAAGTAAAGGTGTTTTGAAACACTGTTCTGTGATACTGAACAGAGACTCCAGAAAGGGCCTAATTGCTTCCTATGCGAGTTTTCCCATCTCTTTGGTTAGCAGATGGTTTATTTCTATATTTGTAAGTGTGTAATAGTCAAAGTGAAAAATAATCAGTGCAACTTTTGCATACAACATGGGCTCAGGATGTTGGAAGGACTGGCCAGAGATGTGGATTGTCTGCTAGATGCATGTATTTTTAGAGAATCTGTAACTAGACAGAAATGTTGTTGTCTCTCAGCTGATGGATGAAGGGTTGTGGAACACAGGATAAGATATTAACTGATGCAGCTTTTCAGGTTTGCACTGAAATGGTGGAAGCAGCAGGGGCTGTCCAGGTAGGGAGAAATTTTGTTTTGCCATCTCCTTGTATGTTCCTCTAATGGTATGGACTGGGTGCTAGGCTGAGGATGTGTGTGCAGAAGGTAATGAGGATGAAACTGTGTTCCTGTTGTCATGAGTGATGGCCTGGCTGTAAAGAATTACTGGAGGCTTGTGCCATCAGGATGCTGGTGTGTCTGCTGGTGACAGGTACAGGCCTTCAAGAGGTGACTGTGGAGAGTCTGCTCAGCAGATGTGTGTGAGCTGGTTTTGATCCTGCACCAAGAGGTGTCAAATGTCTTGATCAGTCACTGAAGAGGAGACTAGGGTGTCAGTGAGATAAGAGATGACCAGCAACAAGAAGGAAAGGGGCTTGAGGCCTGGCTTTGGAGAGAAAGAGGGGCAGTCTGGGAGGGAGGAAATGCAGAAAAGGGAAGTAATAGCAATATGGTGTGTGGAGGAAGCACATAAGAGTTCATGGTTCCTTAAGTTTATTTTGCCTGTCCTCCTTCTACTTGATTGCTTGTCATCTCGTGACAAGGTGTTAGCACAATCCATTGGTGAGTGGCATAACTGTGTCACCAATCATCCCCTATAGGCTTAGGGTGCCTGCTGTGCTGCCTCTGGGTGAGGGCTGGGCGAGGGGGTGAGTCAGGGGCAGCCCTGGCAACGCAGCCGCTGTCTGCCCTCACTGCCTGGCTGAGTGCTGCACTGGAATTTTCCAGGTAGGGCACAGATAGAGGTGAGAGGGAGAGCGCGTGGGACGGGATTTGGACAGGGAAGGGCTCGTCCTGGGGAGAACTACCCGTATGCTGAGCCTCTGGTACATAAGGGAGCACCACTAATAAATAAACTAATAAATCAGGGGGAAAATGCAGCAGATACAGTTAAAAAACATCTAATGCTGCCTTTGCGTTTTATTACCTTTTCATTACCATTTTCCTTTATTAATTTGAAACATGCAGTGACTTTTTTTTTTTCTTCTCTCCCTCTCCAGCATGGATTTCAACACATACTTGTGCGGGTGCCAAGAACACTGTGTTCTGTTAAGTCACGGGGTGACGTCGGGCGCTGGCCACCCGCCAACCTGGGTCAAGTTCATTCAAATAAGTTTCAGCGGCAGCCCTTGCTGCCCCAGCCCCGACAGTCCTGCTTTTGCATGGTAGATGGCTCTCTTGCGTTAGTTTTCCAGAGAGCTTGGGATTTCATGGCTTTAAATTTGACAGGCTTTTGGATTTTCCGTAATGTTTGCAGAAGGATTAAAAAAAAAAAAAAAAAGCAACTTGACCTCGCATGAATCTGTGAGGAGAGAAAAGGAGATGGCCATGGGTTTACTGAGCAGAACAAGGTCTGCAAGTTGCAGCATGTGTTCCTCTGCCCACTGATTTTTATTATTTCTTTTTTTTTTTTTTTTTTTTTAACCCCTGTCCTTGGATGGCTTTTAATCATGATGTAAATACTCTGTGTCTTTAAAGCAGGAGCTAGTCCTGAGTTTCCAGTGGCAATCCTGTTCATGACAGAAATAGATGAAATGGCACAAAGTGTGTAAAAGCGGCAATGGCTGTGCTAGATTAATCACTTCCCTTTCCTACAGAATTTTGTTTTTTACTCTCTTAGTTCTGGAACTTTGGACTGCTCTTAAAAATGCATTAAGCAAAGAAATCTCTTGGTTGGGGTGAGCTTCCCAGGTACAGGATTATCCCATGTCATGGTGTTAAAAAATCAGACCAGTTTTCTCAGTCTCTTTATTCCAGCTTCCCTTTCAGAGGACTGTGTTGTTGCTACTTTGCATAGCAGCATACTTTTCCTTCCTGTAACCCTACCAGAAATCACACTAGATCCCCTCCCCTTCACTTCCAGTAACTGCTCTGTGAGCAATAATTTTGGAACTACTGGCAAAATAAGAGTCTTTGACAAGCTTCTAACATCCTTACTACAGGACAGCATTTGTAACACCAGAGACATCACTAACTGGTCTCTAAGACAGCTGTTGATATTTTAGTATTTAATGAGAAACCCATTCTTCCTGTTTGTTTCTTGGATATATATTTTTAATTAAGAATGAGGTCTCTGGGAAAACTTGGTGTTTCCAGAGAGAGCTGATTGGTTTTAAAGAGAATAGAGAAGTGAATTTGCAGGTCATGATTTAGATCTGTTTTCACCATCTCTCATTTGGACAGATTAGCCCTTTAATTTTTATTCTTTTTAGCTGTGCACCAAGTTTCTAGGTCTTGGCTCACTTGATATTTGGCTTTTAAGGGAGAGAAACATAGTAGTGTCAGGTTCCCATGATTCAACACCCACTCCTGAAACACCCACTCCTGAGTTACCTGTTGGTGCTTGCTGGCTTATCTTCTCTGTGTGGGAGAGTGGAGGATGATCAGATTTGTGTTCATCACTAGGTGTCACTCACTTGCAATTACTTAAAGTACATTTCAGGGCAAAATTAAAAAGAACAAGAAACTCTCTTGCTTCCTACCTCACCCAGTTTGGGTGTGGGGAGGGGAAGAAAATGGTGTGAAATCTGGAAAAAAATATTTTCTCATCCTCCTTTCCCATAAAACTAATGTATATGGTGTTCAGTAATTTTATTGCTTTGAGTGTGTCTTAGTCTGTTGGATTTTTTTCTTGTGTAGTTCTGTTGATGCAAGATAATGTTTTCTTGTATATTTTCAATTGTCTTTTCCGCTCCCTTATCAAGTGTGTAAAAACTTGAAGAATAGCAGATAGCATGTAAAAGATACGGAAATCTAGCTCAAGGGAGGTGCAGTGATGTAACTACAGGATCACTTGAGAGAATGCTTGGAAAAAAATGAGATGACAGGACTCAAAATTGTTCCTGGAACTTGACCGCTGAGCTGTGTTGGGCAAAGGATGCTGATTAAAAACTGTGCACATATAAAGATGATTTATCTTTGTGTTATTTAACAAATTATGTGGAATGTGATGCCTCAGCTGGGTCCTGGTCAGCCTTCTCTTTCATCAAATGATTAGTGTGGGTAATGTACATTCAGTTGTTGAAATATAGAATATTTCAAAATTCTAACACCAGTGCTGAATAAATAAAAGTGAGGGAGAGGAGGAAGGTTAAACAGTGAAACTCAATACATTTGTTCAGCACACACCAAATGCTGTAAGTATTTTAGTCCAGAGGAAGATTTTTCAGAGAGCGTTCAAGTGTCCATGTGGATAGCTGGAAACTTTATTGGCAAGGATGACAAATTTCTTTTCCTGTATCTCTCACCCTTCCCCTGTATTTTTCCCTTGAAATGGGACATGTATTTTATCCAGCCTGGTTCTGTCATTTCGTTTGGGGGTTGGGACTGCTGAGGATTAGAATGTTTTGTAGACTGTGCCTTCCCTCCTTTTTGTCCAAGTAAACTAGGTCTGGGTTATGTCTGTCTCCTTGGGAAACTGAATCTCATGGAGGGTCTCGAGGCAGTAGTCGCTGGGCAAGGTTCTCTAAATGGCTTCAGTGGTGTTAAATGTGGACTTGGAGTGTCAGTAAAAAAAACCCAAAGCTTGTCTATTGTGCATTTCTTTTTCATCCTCTCTCCTGTGTAACCAGAAGCATTAGTTCAAAAGGTATAACTATATACTGAAATCACCTTCCCCCACCCTGTCTTATACTAGAGTAGTGGAGGGTATTTGAGATCACCTACTTCTCTGAGAAAGGTGACCTAAGCCAAGGAAACCCCTTCTAGACAAAGGTTGTTATTCTGGCAAACCTGCAATGATGATTTGCTGAAAGTAACAATAATAGAGCAAATCTGCTGTGTGGATATCCATAGAAGCTACGTGCTAACTGTATAAATACATAAATCTCTTAAGCTCTGTGTCAGACCCTGTGTTTACAATGTCTTTGCTCATATTTAGGCCCTAAAACCAGCATGAATTTCTTATGACAGCTGAGAAGAAAACATGCAGCCTCCACTGATACCTGCACAGATATGACAGAACTCTTAATCATAAGATTTAGTTTCCCTTTGCGAAGATTATAGGTTGAGATTCATCTCCTTGTTCTATCTGGGATTACTAAGTGTTTGTGGCTGTGTGTCACTGTATTTATCTAGTCCACATGCTGTATTTGAATTTAACTGAGAGTGTGTTTGAATGAATAAAGTAGCATAATTTCCTTCCCTTCCCCTGAAGGAGAGGTGGGTTTCTTTTAAAGTATGGCAGCTATTATGACTAACTATATAATTACACCTTTAATCAGACTAAACTATTTTAGATACACAGTAGCCCCATTTGGCCCCTCAGTGTTGAACTGAAAACCCTCTAAAGATGCATAGTATGGCTCATAGTCATCATCGTCACCTTTAATCACTCAGCATATTAAAGCCACTGTGCAGGAGTGTACATGGCTATGTGATTTACTTTTGGGGGTGGTGGTGAGGACGGGGAAGAGATACATGTTACAGAAAATTCCTTTTTCTCATTCTGAATCTGTGAGGACATTATTGTATGTCTCTTCTTACTGCCTCTGATCATTTTGCCAGCATTCAGTGGATTTCTTCTACTATTGTATTGTGCTTGAAGGTGAATGTGGCTCTGATGATGTGGGGAGAAGCTTTTAGTTTTTCTGGGCTCCTGAAGCTACTGATGGGTTTGGAAAGCAAGTGGTTCAATGCACAGTTCAGAGGCATGGCCTCCAGAAAGCCTCTCTTTGTCTGAGCAATGAGCAAGGTGTCATCCTCACAGCTCTTCAAAGACACAGCAGGGCTGCTGAGTGTTCCATTTCATGCAAGCTAAGTGCAGGTCTCTAATTTCTGGCATATTGGGATTCATCCTTTATATAAGAATATGTACTGCCACCACTAACATATCTGTTTTTTCGTTCACACATTCCACCTCTGGTGTTAATTCTGTGACTTTAATAAAGCCCAAAAAGTGCTATTTCTTGCAGACCCTAATTATACTAGCATCCATTTTAAAAAGAAATCTTTTGCTCTAGTTGCAATACAGTTGCTTCCAATATTTACCTCACTTATGTTTCATGTTTTGCCTGATATGGTTTTGTTTGTTTGTTGAGGTTTTTTTATGTAAAGAGGAAGAATAGAGGAGGAAAGGGAGGGGCAGATGCCAATAATGAAGGTATACCACCAGAAAGGCAATTCTGTCAAATGCAGCCAGATGCATGGATTGTACAAGGTGGCACACATGTTTTATTTTTGTTGTCATTTCTGAAACTAACATAAGCTAGTTTCAGGCTAAAATGTTACATTTTGTTGGGAGAAGGCTTGAAAATTGCTGAGAGTGGTATTTAAGGAGGTTCAAAAGAGCTTAGGTTTGTGCTGTGATCTCACATGGAAAGGCCCAGAGTTCAGAAGTGAGCAGACCTGTGGCTCCGAGACACACACATGCACCTGGCAGAGTTCTCAGTCTTAATTTTGCAAGGTCTATTTTACTTCACCATGAGTGAAAAATTCTGAGCACCATGTTTGCAAAAGGGATCAGGCTAGAGTTGCTTGCCTCTTACTGCATGTTTTCTCACAGCTTACTGGGTATACACGAATATTGCATTTGGATGTTGGTACAACACTAAGATAAGGGCAACAAATTAAAGTAAACACAAGAAATGGGAGAGCCTTTGTAAAAATGTGCAGACAACTCATTCAGCACAACTGTTGATGGCTTGGCCTTGAGCTCAATTGGTGGAGCTGCTGCTGCCTGGCTGCCAAGATAATGTGTGTGATGTAATTGTGCCAAGCCCATACTATCACAGTATTACAGCAAAACTGACTGTGAACTAGGCACATTCCCAGTTGCGTTCAGGTACAGTAACAAGGTAAATGGAAACGTTCTGCCAATACTGTATATACGTGGAGTTACAGCTTGAAGTGGGTGTTTTGTGGTGAAAAGGGCAATGTAACTTTTGCTCAGAAGGTAGAGAACAAAGTCTTTGCTCAGTGCCAATGTTGTCTCTTTTACCAAATGACCCTACAAGGATGCCCCTCTCCCTAGCTGCAGAGGAGCATTACAAGCTGCAGAGGAAAGATGTAAGAATGGCTAAAAAGGACAGATTAAAAATCCATCCAGCTCACTGTCCTGTCTGTGCTTGTGGCCAGATGCCCACAATGTGGACACTGGGTATAAGCATAGGTTAAGCTGAAAGGATTAACTGGCCAAATAAGAATGCCAGTTGCTGGCTGAATATGAAATAATCCCAGATCCTCAGTGGAAACTAGATATTTGAATGCTAGGAAGTTCTGAGGTTTTTTTGTTCTTTTGTTTTTTTGGTTTTTTGGGGTTTTTTTTTTTGCTTGGAGACATGTTCTTGAGATACTTATATAGTCCTAAACTGAGTTTGTTTATGTGGTTGCATGCAATTTCTTTATGCAACCTTCACAAGCCCTTCCTGCTTTACGAAGTTTTTGGAACAGTTAGTTAATTCTAACTCTCCATCTTCCTCTTTGACTGAAATT
>VYZP01002060.1:0-11414 GCA_013400635.1 Hypocryptadius cinnamomeus | reverse complement strand
ATGCTTAATGTCTCCAAGAATGATAAGACCAAACTAAATCTCAAGTATCTCAGGTGATGCAGAAACTTTTCTTTTTTGTCTACCAAGTCAAAGCGGTTGCAGAAGGAAATAAGAGGGCCAAGACTGATGTCCTCATTTTCCTCCTTGCACATCCCCTCCTCCCTTCAGGAAAATTTCACATCTTTTGCAGAGTCCCCAAGTGCCCTCAGAGTTGCTAACCCCTTTGCTGGCTCCACACAGAGCCTGTTTTCTGGAGGTCTTTGGATGTTCCCCATCCCAACCTGCACATGTGAAGGAAAAGCTTGTGGCAGCAAATATGGACAAGGTCATATTCCTGACCAGTTTTTTTTCCAGCAATCCAGAGGTGACTGCCTCTTTCAGAAATACAGCTTGAGACTCATTTTAAGGCCATTCAGACACAAGGAAAGTTTAACTTTCTCAAGTAGATCAAAAGCCTGTAATACTATAATAAAGTTTCTCCTTAAAGAGGTAGGAAAGACTGATTTTCCCCTAAAAGACCACTTTAATTTCAACTGAGAAAGAGACCTGGCTATTTGAAAGACACACAAAATACCAAAAGGAAAACACAGGGTACAATTCTTTTTTTTTTTTTTTCCTTTTACTCTCAAGATCACTTTTGTTATTAGCTTAAAAATTTACCTCATTAATTGGCTCTAAGGAGGAACACCATTCACATGACATTTAGCTATTGGGAGTAGGAAAAAAAAGAAGTAAGATAAAACAATATATATTGAGAGATTGAACACTACTTTGCATCACAAGAGGCTTTGTGGTGGGAGGCTACAATAACTTGAAGCATTTCTGTCCCCATACAGTGAAATTGCCCTTCCCCAACCTGCTTCATCAGCTTACAAAGAGTTCCTGTTTCTAAGCGATTTTGACCTCCCTCTCTTTGTTTCTTCACCAGGATCACAGTAAGTGTGATAGGACCTTAAGGACAAAGAGAGGAAAATAAATAAAAGAAGGCAAGGACAATTGCAGAGCGGCCAGTGTTAATGTCACCATATAAAGGGTCTGTCAGCATTTCCATTAGAAACTCCTATTTTCAAAGGTTTATAACTTGGCCATAAAAATTCACTCTGAGCAGCAGCTGGAAACTTGGCAAACAAAATCTCACTCAGCTTCAATTGATTTTTCTTTTTCTTTCTTTCTCCCTGCTCCCTATCCACCTTCATCCTCTATCTCCTCCACTCCCCCCTTCTTTTACCCTCCTCCTAGACAGTAACTTTGAGTTGATTTAACCAAAGGATGCAAGAACAAGCATCCTGTTACACGTTGTCAGATGCACTAACACTACTCATTTTTTGACTTTTCTGGTCCCTAGTTCTTTCTTTGTAAGTCCTGCAATCATTTGGGGATTTTGCTTTTTTTCCAATTTTTTTTTTTTTTTTAATAAAGCATTCTCTAAAATTTTCAAGACAGATCTCTACTTTGGACTGACTGCAAGTACCATGTATCAATATATCAAACCCCCACAACCTCTTTGAAGAGAAATAATTAATTAAGAAGAAGCTCATCAGGAAAGTGTGTGTTGCAGTCAGTCCTTTGTGGCACGTGAAGTCTGGTCAGAAATGTCAAGATTGCTCAGCTAGGAATAGGAAATGTTATGTCTCCTGGTTTGTGCTGGTTTTGACCCACCAAATCCCTTCTCCTGTCATACAAAGGGCTCATCTACATGGGATGTTTAAGTGAATATGACAGCAGCCATCTTGGCTGACACTTGAGAGCAAACTGGAGACTCTAAGCATGATGCTGTGCAACTTGAATTAAATTGCCAAGGCGGACGGACCAGGCACGGAGAGGGGATGCATAACATATGCTGAACAGCAGGAAGGCAGCTCTGTAGGTGTAAGGAGTGACTTGAATTAAATGCAGCTTGCCCTGGTACGAGTCACTCCCCCAACAGCAGCTCTGAGTGTTCACAGATGAAGAGAGTGAGAGGAAGGAGGAAAGGGAGATAGGGGCATTGCTGTGGTTGGATAGGGAGATTTCAAAAGAAGTCCTAGCAAAGGTAGGTTTTAATGTGATGCCAAGCAAACAAACATTGTGAAAGGAGAGCAAGGAGACTGAAAAGTGAGGCATGAAAGGCTGAGAGTTCAGGCTCAGAAACATCCCTGTGTTTGAGATACTTCTCTGAAATGCCTGAGTCAGCAAAAGGGAGAAGATGATGGGGAGGCACTGGCCTCTGTCATGAGATTTTCCATCCCAGTTTTCATTGGCAACAGCAAAAACTCATACACAAAATCAAAACCATACAAGAGATCAAATAGGAGGAAAAAAGGACAAAATATTGATGGTCTGGATTTTGGGACATGTAATATCTGTGTGTGGAGCAGGGGGGTGGGGGGATTATATTCATGCCTGCACACTTGGTTGAATTCCACTGAGCAGTGTATTTCTTTTCCACCACGTGTCACAATATAATTCAAGCTGGACAAAGTGAGATGACAATACCAAAATATCCATGGTATGATTTATGGATCACCTAAAATATTCAGTGCACTCTTTCTATTTTTGCATTAATCTAAGAAAAATAAACAATTATATTAGAAGCCCATAAAGAAATTACATCAGTGCAGAAGTAGCCTCTTTATACCATGATCTCATTTTTCAGACTCTGCACAAAGAATTATCTTTACAGTGAGGCATCTCCCTCTGCTTTGTTTTGCACATACTAAACTGCCTAAGAAAAAATTTAGGGCAGTGTCTCTGTCTTCCTCTGAGTGTTTTATATTTCTGTGTCAGTTAAACATGAGATGTGAGTTTAAATGCTAGCAGTTCAAAACTGAACCCAAGCTCTGTCAAAATTAATGTTCAGGGTGTTTTATCTAAATTCTATACAATCATGTTTTGTCAATGTCCTAAGATATCAGCCTACTTGCTCAGTGGCTTAGAATTTATCCAGAAGAACATATGACCTCATCTAATTCGAACTTGGGTGTCTTGAATACCCCACATGCAACTGAGATAGCAATACTTATCTATCTTTTGGAAGAAATGCTGCAAAAATTGGTACTTTAAAGGAAATTTTAAAAGTCAGCTTCAAATTAAATAAGAAGAAAAATTTAGTTAAAAATCATATGCTTATATTTCTGCCAGATTGTGTAAAATCAGCAAATGCTTGTTTTCCCCTATTAGAGTAGTGATGTCCCCCAGCAGAAAAAGAAAGGGCAAGCAAATAAAATGTCGGAAGAGAATTGGGGTTGCAAGAAAGCTCAGAGAGAAAGGAAGGAACACAGTAATTAGGAGAAGGACTTAGGGAAACAGTTACATCATCCCATGGAGTAAGAGATCAAGTGGAAAGGAGAGGAACCAGGAGAGGCTTTGTTTTTGATGTTTTTAATTGATGCAAGGCATGGCTGATGCCTGAAGATTTGCTACCAGTTTTGTTATTCTAATTAGCAAAGTGTACAGACAGGCAAACCAACATCAAAACCCTGATCCATCGCCGCAGACCTCAGGCAGCTTCGGCAGCAGCTGAGGAGATGCGTAAAGCACCGTGACACCAAACACCTACACACTGAAAGAAAAGGGATTTATGGGCTACACAGGCAAGGCTGGCAGGGAGACTGTCCCTGTCCCTTATTGTGGGATGCAGGCACCTCTGGTGAGCTGCAGCTTCAGCAGTAGCAAAGCAAGACTTAGCACAAGCACACCTCTGCTGGCTTAATCCTGCACTTGATGGGGAAAGGGAATGGGGGTGGGTTGTGGTTTTTTGGGGGTTTTTTTCTTCTTTTTTTGACAGAGATTCATGAATATGTTTGATATGTAGATGTAGATTTATATCAGTTAGGGTAGGCTGAGTAAAGTTAGTGGATAAGAGAGGCTAAGGAGGTGTATGGTTAGGGATTAGAGTGTGGTGATAAATGGTAATATGCTTTTGTAATTAAAGCAAATCTTACATTTAAAAGGACTGGAGTCTGTTTGACTGGTAGATAGGGGTTTGGGTCTATTTACAGTCCAAAGGCACATTTAAACTGCTGAATCTCCCAGTTCCAAGTAGATCTTTTGACTGTGTGATAAGCGTGCTTTTCATTTTCTTACAGACTCCTCCTTATTCAGGGCACATCCTGGTTTCTGAAGGAATGAGTTTTTTCTTTGTGATTGCTATCCAGAAGTTGAGCTTGGAAAATGTGACCTTGTTCTGTAAATATTTGACCTCTCTATCCCTTGCACATCCCATCCTCACCTTCCTCCTCTCCTCCACACAAACTGCCAGCGAAACATTTTCCTCATGGTGTCACCTCTCATGGGGTAGGAAAAGGGCAGCACAAACCCAAAAATGGCACACAAAAAGTAGTGGTGCTGATGTTTTCCTCTGAGGGTATTCACTTTGTGCTTCACAAAATGGCTACCCAGCTATAAAATATCAGTGGGGGATTTAAGTACATCATAAATATATATATAAAGACAAAATAATCTTGGCTATAACTGGGTATATCACAGTCCCAAGAAAATGACTTGAGGCACTGCAGCTATGTAGGAAGCTAATCTTGGTATCATATTATCCCAATTACCAGTTTATTATTTCTTCCGCTTCCATTCAGAGATGGATTTTCCAGTCTGATAAAGCATATGCCAACTTGAAATTAAGAACTGGAGCTTTTCACATGCAAGAATTGGACCTGAAAATCATTCTTTGACATCTCGAGTTTGGAATTATTTCAGCAAAAATGAACAGTTTTTGCTGAAAAAACTGAAAAGCAGTTTTTGAAAAATCAGTTTTTCTTTGGTTTGGTGTTTTTTGGGGGAGAAAAGGGACTGGGTGCAGGTGGAGGGTGAATATGTTTTGATCATTCACAGAATTCTTCAAATCAAAACCATACAAAATCCTCTAACAAAAAGATCCATATTCTACAAAGGTCTCCTACTCCCTGTCACCCCAATCTTCTCACTATTCCAACTTTTTTCCCCTTTTAAATGTCTCCATGAAATTCCATTTATTTTGTTTGAAACCTTCATCTCACCCTTTTCCCAGAACAGCACTTCCCTCACATAAATACCACAAAATGCTGAATGTATTTTTTTTTTCTCTGAGGAATCATTTAGACCACGCTAAAGTTACAGCATGGCATTCAAGTTGTTTTAATTTCTCTGGATTCAGGCTAACTTGTAGCTCACCACCCCACTTTGTCTTGCAGCTGTAGCTAAATAAACCCTTACCAGTACCCAGTGCAGGATACCTGCACCTAGGATGTGGCCAGTTTTGTGTCCAAGCCTGAGCATATTCTAAGTTACATGCCTGTGGGCATATCCACACAAATTAAACACATTCTCAATGGATTTTTAAGCATCTTTTCATCAAAATACCTAACTTACTCTATGCAATCATCTCCTATAGAAAAAAAGAAAAAAAAAAAAGAAAAAAAAAAAGTGTCCTGACAAAATCACATGCAGTGGAAAGAGGAACACTATGACCAAGGAAACTAGAAGAGAGTGTAGGATTGAGACAAAGAATTTCAAACAAAGTGATGCCAGATGACTTGCCTTTCTGCAACCAGGAGCTCAAAAACAGAGCTGCAAAGAGTTATCTGACCTCTGAGAACTGTGCCTTAGACACAGGACCTTATGGACACAATCACACGCTGCTGGCTTCTCTGCCTGCAGCCTCCATCTACTTTGTCCCCCAGGCAAAAAACATTCAGGGACATAACCCCGTTCACTTACTCAGGGGAAATTCTGCATTCCCAAAATGCAGATTGCAATGAGATTCCTTCCCAAAACAGAAAGTTCACAGGATCCCTTGGCACCTATAATTTCTCACACACAAAGGGAAAGAGCAGGAGAACGCAGCTGTATTCACCAGCTCAGATTATTATAATTTAAAAAAAAAGCCCAAACCAAAACCAAAAGGCCAGCCAAACGCATTCTGGACACCCACATCTGTATGGTTTATAGCAGGTGCAAACCTAGAGAATATTATGAAAAACAACAGCAGCAACAAAAAAATGTAGGTATTAGAAGATATGTCCAGAGTCTATTGTCTTTTGAATACCATCATTGCCATTCATTACACTGCATTTACTTTGTGAACCATCTTTCCCAAAAGCAGTTCTTCATTTTTTGCCTCCTCATCTTCCTTTTTTTTACCCATAAATGCTTAAGCCCTTGACCATCAGTTCCTACTGAAACTGGTGTTATCTCTGACAATTTATTCTGATATTAGAAAATAAATTTATTAATTATGAAGTTCCTCATGCTTTACTGTATCTCTATGGGCTCCATGAAGAGTTAAACTCCTCTGCTGGAAGAATGCATATCTAAACTTGAGTGAGAGTCTAATATATTCACAGCCTCAGACAAGTTATGTGTGACATCTCGCAAAACCCCACATCCTTTACGAGCCACACTCACAGCAAACATGTTTACCTTCAGCACAACCAACTGAAGCACTGTTTGTTAGGTGACAATTCTGTAAGCCACTGTGACAAAATGAAAGGTTTTCACATCCTCCAAGAAGGCCCAGTGCACAGGCAGGGAAATCCAGTGAGCTCGGGAGGGTGGTCTCACGGCTCACAGTGAACATTCCTGCTGTAGGTATCTCTCAAAACGTTCTTGTCCCGGTTGGATACCAAGGGACATCGGTCTGGCACCCATTTTTGAGTGGTCTGAGTATCCATTCCTGCAGGTCCCGTTCCCTCTCCTGTGAGAGCACTGCCTGCAGCAGCTCCTGACCTCTGCTGTGCCCTGCACAGGAGCAGGAGAGCAGCACTGGCTGTGCCCTGGGATGCAGGGGGTTCAACCCAGCCTGGAGACACGGCACTCCGAGGAGCACGGTGCCAGCACACAGCACAGCACACACCATCCTGAGTGCAGAAACAGTGAGAATGGCTTCCTGCAGGAGCACAGGAAGAGTTACCTAAAGGTTAAGTGACTTATTTCAGAACTTGATGCATTTGCAAAACACATTTAGCGGAAACAGCTCCTATTTCCTCCTTAATAGGAACAAAAATTATAGTCTCCATGACCAGCTTGAAAAGATGCTGGAAACTCTAACCCTGAAGCAAGGTTTCCTTTTTCTTGGCTATGAATATTTATTTTCCCACACTTCATTAAAAATGGGTGGCTGTATGAGGAAAGGCAATGGAGAAGCTCAGGTTTTTCAGCATCCTTAAGAACAGAAAGGTCTTTGCAAATTTTTTTTTTTTAAATTCTGCTCAGTAAATATGGAAGTACATAGGGGCAGCAATTTAGGTGTGGGTTTAGGTACAGCCAGATAGATGCAGATATCCTCACAGTGCACTTCCATGTAGATATATATTTATCTCTGTGTGTGTGTATGTGTGTGTATATATATAATCTTCAAGACAGATAAAATGCACACAGCTGTTAGCAGCTGAAACGGGCCTTAATTACACTCAGGTTGTCATGGTAACATCTGACAAGCTTTGCCTTCCTGGATGGGAGCGTTTGCCCACTTGGAGTTTCAGCGTACCAAGAGAGAGGTTCTAAGGAAAATTAGAATAAATCACACAACTTTCCCTGGCCTTTGTGTCTTCCTGCCAACGCAAGAGTACTAGGAAAGAATATTGCTCCACAGGCTTGACACATCAGAACAAAGCAAAACCAAAACGGTACAGGGATTTAAAGGATAATGGCACTTAAAATACTTTATTTTGCTGAGGAGTAGCTTCCAGCTTAAGATTTCACAGCATTATCATCATTTTTTTAAACATTTGTAAGGCCTTATTAATGTCAATAAGTTTGGTACATGAAATAATTGGTGGTAACATCTGAACTTTTATTTCTTTTATTCAAGATGACTAATGGAGAAGGACCCATTTCAATCATCACATCAAACCAATTACACAGTCAGGAAGGGAGCTTAGGTCAGTTCTAACTACAAGTCCATATTCTACTTAAGGGCAGCTGGTTCAATATATATTCATTGATGTCTCATTGTCTCAGGTCTTGCATTTCTCCTTGTAGGAATCAAATAATTCTTTGTTTTCCCTTCAAATGCCTTACAAAAGTAATTACTCCTATGAATAGGATGTTCAATCAGCTTCTCCCTCTTCATCCTTTCCATGTCATAAAAACTTAAAAAAAAACCCCAAAAAAACCCCACAAAACAAACAGGAGAAGGCCTACTTAAATCACCACACATCAAGGCTACTTTTAGCCATCTGGCCCACATGCACGTTTTCCTGAATAGCTGGCAAAATAGCAGTCCTGTGATGCACAGCTTCAACAGAAAGCATCCATCTGGTGAGAGTGGTTCCAGCAAGTTGAGGAATCACAGAGTGGGAGTCAGTGATCTGAACTCCAAGTTTGAGTTATTCAACCTAGACTTCTTTTTATAGGCAATGCAGACCAACAGACAAAGGTCAATGTGTCTCTGAAGGTTCCTGTCCCTCTCCTGGCTATAAAATGGGTCTGACACAGCCCAATCATGCATGGACAGTTGACTTTGAAACGCTGTAGATGGGGCAAAACGAATCTCCTTTAACAGCTCTGCAAAAGCAAAGACACAACAAGTGGCAGCTCTGCTTAAATCATGGAGATGTGGCTCAACAGCTCTTGCACAAAGGGATGTTAGCAATGCAGAATTCATGTTTGTACAGCAGGCCTCCAAACACTGCTGTAATACATCTAAGAAAGAAGAACTGAAAATCCTAATGAAAGCAAATTTGCATACAAATGAAAGTTATTTTTGCACGCACTATTCCCCCACCTCCAGTTTCATTCTTTTCTCAGAACCTCAAGGATGCATAAGACACGAGGAATTACTGCTGGACAGAAACCTTGTTCCCATTTCCCACAAAGAGAAGAAACAGCAGAATTTCTCACAAAATATGCTTGGCTATTTCTATGCACTGATGCATTTAAGGAATAAGAAGAGGGGGACAAAAAGACTTACCTTTTTTTGTAACTTAAAAAGGTGGAAGAATAGTGTTTCAAAGTGGAAAGTCAAAATGCTTCAATTCAGAAAGCTGAAGCAGAAATGAGAAAAGGGATAAACCCTCTGGGCCTCCCCCAAAATTTCAGAGGGCACGCTGCTCTGAAAGGTTTTATTGCAAAATGGTATTTTTACACTAAAATCTGTCTTTAAAGCCAAAAAATATTTTAATAAAAAAATATTATTCTTTTTTACTGAGCACTGAATGTGTGTTATTTTGTCTCTGAAGGATTCTCACATATTAACTTAGAGCATTTTGCATTATCCTTTCCTGGAACCTATGTTTCTAACTTTCACCCTCTCTCTCTCTCTCTCTCTCTCTGTCTCTTGCTCTCCTCCTCCCCCACTTTAATTTTATTATTATTTTTTTCTTTCATTTCATAAGCTCTTAGCTTTTTAATATGAGAGCCTTTTATTTCTATAAAACTGCAGCTGCTTTCATTTAGTTTTATGGATTTAATGTATTTAGAGGTTCCAAGAGAAGCTTGGAGCTGGCGGTATTATCCAGACATTTGCTGCTTAGTGCCTTTTCTAATGACAAGACTTATCTGATTCAGAACATTTCATATCTGTAGAAAAATTAATTCTCTCTCCCTTTGTCTTTAGGCCTCAAGATTTAATTTGTTCAGGGGATTCTTTCAAGCAATTTTTTTTTTTTCCCTTTGCAGATACCCTGATGACTTACTTCCAATGCTGAAGTTGTTCTTCCTGCTGGCGTTTTAGTCTGAAGCATTTGCAACTCAGTACATGTGTGCCTTCCCATCACCACAGCATCTGAGCTACTCTCAGTATTTAATGTGTTTTGTCCTCCTCCTCTGTGAGGCAGAGGTTGCCACTCTCACCATTTTACACACAAGGAAATGAGGCCAAGAGGGAACCAGAGCTTGTATCTGCAATGGACCCATATTGATTTCAATGTGAGTCACCCATCTCAAATACTCTTCTGAGTGTAACACAAAGTGTTTTAGTCTAGGCTGAACAGGAATTTTTCTGAAGGAGTGGAAGAGTACTTGGGCATGATATTAGGGCCACCATCCTTTCTATGGGTACCCCATGGTATAATGTCCCTGGAAATGTTGTTTATGTCAAGCCAAAGAAACATATCAGTCAGAGAAAGTCAGTCAATCAAGAGTTGAAACTTTTTGGACATCAACCTTCATACTGAGAAGCACAGGATGGAAAATTATGTCATTTAAGATAACTCTAGAGATGAAGCTACACCTACAGCTACAGCTGTCCTATACTGCTTGCAGGTGAACAGCATGTGAGGCAGCCTATCAGCATTCAAAAAACCCCACGATCTTTTTGTGGGTTGGATAATTAGAGAAGTATATTCATTTAAGACTACTTTGTCCTCTCATCAGAGTAACCCAAGGACAGCAGCAGGATGGTAAGGCATGGACCAAGACTTTGCAATTACTGAAACACCAATTTAGTTATCACTTGCTATTACCCTGTCACCTCTGTTGCACAGGAGAAAACTGCACCTGTTCAGAAGCATGATTATCCATATCCATTTTCTCTATTTCATCTCTCTGCTTTTTGTCCTCTGCAATAACTCCTGAGGACCTTTAGAAGGCCTCATACTAGCCTTCTTCTTCACCCCATCTATTAACCTGATCAGCAATGAAAAAGTTCATTGCAATATTCATACATCATTTTTAGGCTTCATTGTTAATATCGTTTAATACATTTATGGGGAATTTACACCTTGCAGCAGCACCATTTCTAATCACTTAGGACAGTCCACTGTCCTTCTTAGAGTTAAACTCTTCTTGCACTTTTCTTGCAATATTAAGGACACTGATCCCTAATGTACCATTTTCACGTATTTATTTTTATCTGTTTAAAAACAAACAAAAAAAACCCAAAACACCATAAATGTATCTGAACATTATTGGTTTTGAAATCTAAGCCTGAAAATGTGTATATTAAAATCTAAAATTAAATTAATTGAATCTAAGCCTGAAAATGTGTATATTAAAAATTCAAATTTAATTAATTGAATTAAATCAGTTGTAATTAGATGTGAATTTAAATTTTTGAAATTGTGTAATAACTGGAAGAACAATATTGAAGAAATAAGAAAAAAACCTTCAGATCAGAAGACAAACTTTCTCCAAAGTCATCAAACTATTATGTTTGTCTTTCATGTTCTTTTCATAAAAATAGAAACCATACAGGAATCTGAATTTGAGGTGACTAGGAATGGGACTGGGTCTAGAGATCTAAACACAGAAAACAATTGCAACAGCAAAATAAAAGTCAGTGCCTTCCCCACCCCTATGAAGACCTCTAGAAAGTTAAAATTTAAAATATTGAGAACACAAGACAACTGAGAAGAAAAAACATTCTCATGCTTTTGCTTCCATTTGTTCAAAGATCTGGGGGAAAAAACAAAACTCTCTATATGTCAAAAACCTGCCATCCCTATCCCTCTAAAAGCTCATGTTTATGAGATATTTCAATGAAATAAAGAGAAAATTATTTGCTG
>VYZP01002057.1:7982-40857 GCA_013400635.1 Hypocryptadius cinnamomeus | reverse complement strand
TTCAGATTTATTAAACAATTTAAACACTTTTTTGGCACTAAGACATAGTGCTTTGAGCATAAGATGGAAGGTGACACTCTTGGATCCTTTTTGAGGCTTTCCCATCAATTCTTCATTCATATCTGTTTGCTTCTCTAGAATTTAACAGCTCTTGAAAAGTTCCGTCTTTATAGCCTAATATCCTATGTAACTTTTTTTTCAAATTGTATTTACTGGATTGTCTGCATGAGTCTTTACATATGAGTTTAACCTGCTTTTCAATGAAGCAAAACCAGCATTCCTCTCCGTAATACAAATCATGCAGAGATAAGCAGCAATGAATACTTGCCAATCCATTATGGGGCTGAGAAGGTTGCCTCTAAACTAGACTGTGCCTTGTCACCTCACATATATTTTCTTTGATTCCCCTGTTAGCATCAGATGTTCCAGCTGCCACCTGCAGCTTGGAGGAGTTCCAGTGTGCATATGGACGCTGCATCTTGGACATCTACCACTGTGATGGTGATGATGACTGTGGGGACTGGTCTGATGAATCTGACTGCTGTAAGTTAGCACAGGGTGATGTCCTTGTCATAGAATCAGAGTTGCAAACCTAAATGCATTTTGCATTGGCTGGAGAAGGGGTTGCAGTGTAGATGACAATCTAATTGTTCTCACATAAGCTGACTCCTTCATTATTAGGGGTCTTGTTTAACTCTGGAAAGTGAGAATAGTGATGAGAACTGTGTAGTCAGTGCACTTCTGCTTACAAGAATTACTACAGTTTCCCGAAGAAATCTACTCAGGACCAAATTCCTTAATAATGAGGGGTAAGGGTGAAACTGAAGAGCTTTGGGGATTGCTACATTGATCTGAGTTTGCTCTTTTTGTGTTTTATCATCTCCGCAGCATCTCACCAGCCTTGTCGCTCCGGAGAGTTCATGTGCAACAGTGGCTTGTGCATTAATGCTGGCTGGAGGTGTGATGGCGACTTTGACTGTGATGACCAGTCAGATGAGAGGAACTGCAGTGAGTGCTGGGAACTGGTGGAAACATTCTGTTTCTGTGGTTGCAAAAGAGTGTTTGGGACAGTTAGCTTTGGAATTGGGTCTCTTCTGATCCTTCTTGCTCATCTGATTTTCCTTTTTTGGGCCCTCAGCTACGTCTATGTGCACAGCTGACCAGTTCCGCTGCAAGTCAGGACGCTGTGTCCGCCTGTCCTGGCGTTGTGATGGAGAAGATGACTGTTCTGACAACAGTGATGAGGAGAACTGTGAAAACACAGGTTTGACATGCTACCTTGCTGCTTAATAGCTAATTAAGTTTCCATCCTGACGGTAGTAGGTAGTAAAGTCTCTTTTGTATTGCTTCAGGGACTTCAGCCTAGAGTTTCTGTCCTTCCCAGAGAATGGGATCTGAAGGCGGTCTTATATGCTTGTCATCTTGTGCAGGTCTGTGCTTAACTAAGCTAACTAGCTTAGGTGAAGGTAGCCTTTTCTGGTCAAGCATCCTCCTGTCTTGTCCTTACGCTGTGAATTACCATAGAGCTCCGGGACAATTCCATTTGGACTTGGAAACCTCAATAATGTACCAAGTTACTACCTTTGTCACATGGGCTCTACTAACTTATGCCTTCTAGGTAGTTCTGGATAGCTTTCCTGTTGCATTGTGAAGTTGCTGAACAATTCTAGCAGACAGTGGAATCAAGAAGGACATTTAGTGGAAGAGAAGAACAAAACGTTTGTTTTAGAGGATTAAGGGTGTCAGCTTCCCCCTTAGATTTTTGCTCAGGAGTTACTCTTTCTAGTATTCATTTCACATATTGCTATTCCTTTGTGTGATAGTGATTATGAGGAGCAGGAGCGTTTCAACACACCCTGCTGTAATGGTAGGATTCAAGGAACATCTAGAATCTTCTCTTTTCCTTAAAGTCTTCAGGATGCCTATAGGTTTTGTTGAGGACTAGAGTGTGCTGGTCCATGAATTCATCCTAGTGCATGGAGCCCAGCTATGTGTACCAATCTTTCTGTGTCAGTGTATTCTGAACAGTGGTTTTAGGGGTGACAGAATGTATTTGTGAAACTGTACCTCTTGTTTTGGGGCTGTTGAGGAGTGGAGAGTGGCTGTTTAAGGACAGCTGAGCTCAGAGGACCTGGAGAGGCACACTTTGTAGTCATTTGAGATCAGCTGCTCTCGATTGGCCAGCTGTTGTGAGCATCAGTGTAGTGATCCTGGAAAAAGCAATTGTACTTAAAGACAAGCTGGTAACCCTGTTTCCTCATCCTGATAACAAAGGTGTTTAGAGGTACTGAAAGAAGCCAAGTCAAACTTCCAGAGCCATTGAAATTCACTATCTCCGTGTCAAACCAAGCACAAGCTACAGTTACTGTAACGTTATTTGTGCAGTTCTATGTTTGGTCTATGGTGAAAATTAAACCGGTTTTTCCAGGAAGTGTACTTGCTCATCTCAGCGACATAGTGTGGTATCCCAATGTCTGAAGCAAGAGTTAAAATCCTCTTGGCTTTAGAGCAGAGTTATATTTTTATTGGCCATAGAGAAGATTCCTAAAATACTAGGCAATCAGCTGGTGTAAGGATCTTTATGTTCGATATGACAAATGAAGTCCAAGTTTCAGAATCCTTCATATACAGTATTCCTGTGCTCTGAAAAGTGAATCTGCATGTTGTCTGGTTTCATGTTTCCACTTGGTGTGTCTGTAGTTCTTAACTGTACTTGTTAATCTCACAACTACCCTTTTCCACACTGTTTACAGGCAGTCTGCCAATCTGATTGTTTCTCTGCTGGGAACGTATTGTCCTATTATCTTTGTAAGATTATCAGAGGGTGATGATTTAGGGACCGCTAATCAAGTTAGCTAAAGAAGTACAAGAAGTAAGAGGCAGCAGGACAGTGCAATTATTGCTGAAGAAACAATCAGATTGGCAAAGTCCCTACAAACAGTATTACTTTGCTTACAAGAGTTCTGTACAGTCTCCTTGCCAACAGCAGAAGTTGAAGCATGTAGGTCATGTGAAATCCTGTTGCCTGAACTCAGATTTCAGGGATGCATGAAAATCTTATTCCAAGTCCATCAAAGTACAGCTAGACAAGATGTTCCTTCCTAGGCAGGTTTAAGATCCATAGCTGTGCTGGTGTGACAGATCAGATTATGAAAGTGAGGAACTGACTCCTCATTTGCACATGCTGAGTAGGGTTGTGGATTCTAACTGCGAAGGGAGCTAAGCCAGAACCTCCCAGTCATTCTAAGAGAAACTAGTCAGATAACTTCACAGTAAAGCAACAGTGGACTCAGACTGGCAGACAGTTTGCAGACCTCCAAATCAGCATAAAAATATGTGGAGCAGTAAGGACTGCTAGATGAGCTGAATTCAAAGGAAGAGGAAGAAATGGATTTGTGCTCATATGAAGAGTTTGTAACAGATCTTGGAAAATGTTCTGTATTCTTTTCTTCACCATGACTACTGTTCCATCAGTAAGCTGTGATGTGCTACTTTTCCCTTCTTCTATTGCAGGCACCCCTCAGTGTGCCCCAGACCAGTTTCTGTGCGGGAACGGGCGTTGTATTGGCCAGAGGAAGCTGTGCAATGGAGCAAATGATTGCGGAGATGGCAGTGATGAGAGCCCACATCAAAACTGCCGTAAGTCCTCCCAAGTTCGGTCTTAGACATAAATGGAGGTCCATTAATGTGTGGGAGTCTATCTGGTGTTACTGAAGGATGTGTGTAGGAAAGGAAGTCTGAGCTGTGATAGTGGGGGCAAGTTAAAGATTGAGGAAAAAAACCTTGTTGGTTTTGTCAATTAAAGACTGCACACGAGGAAAGATGGGGAAAAGATTATGGTCTCAGATATCACCATTTGTTTGCAGAGACACTGAATCCTAAAAACATGTTAATCTGAGCTCTGTTGTCCCGTTCAGTTGTGGCCTGCAGAGGAGAGCTCTGGCTGCAAAGAGGAAGCTTGCAGCACAGCTTGTGTCCTCCCCCTCTTGTTCAGCCTGCTTTGAAGGGTGACTGCTGCCTGACAGCTGAAGGCAAGAGCAGCTGCTTTGTGGTTTCAGCTCAGTTATCTTCACATGTTTCTTCTGCAGGTCCACGAACAGGGGAGGAGAATTGCAATGTCAACAATGGTGGCTGTGCTCAGAAATGCCAGATGGTACGAGGGATGGTGCAGTGCACTTGCCACACAGGTTACAGGCTCCTGGAAGATGGCCGATCGTGCCAAGGTGGGTTTTTGGAGCAGTAGCCTCCTCCCTGCTCCTTTGGTATGTTTGAAATTGGTAGCTATGATAGGGTGAAAATCAGAGTATGAAAGCAGATGCAATCTGTCAGTGAGATTTTCAGGTTTGTTGATGATCTATCTAATGGTAACTTTCTCTGTAACATGCAGATGTGAATGAATGTGCTGAGGAAGGCTACTGCAGCCAAGGCTGTACCAACAGTGAAGGAGGCTTCCAGTGCTGGTGTGAGCAAGGCTACGAGCTGCGACCTGACAAACGTAGCTGCAAAGCTCTAGGTAAAGGGGAGTTCAGCCTAACAACACAACTGGTGTGTGTCTGTTGGTCCAGTTCTCATAATTATGTCTTTAGTGCTTCACTGGCAGCATTGTGCTGTTCACCAAACAAACATGTGAAGGAAAGGAGGTAGCTGGATTTGCGTTAGATATGCCCACGCTGTTGATAAATGTTTGTGAAAATTTTGTGTGATTTTGACCATGGAGAGAGGTACTACACTGTTTCCTTTCCCTGCCATGGAGATGGCCCTTGCCTTTTCTTCCTAATCCTTTGTCATTCCTTGTGACTCAGAACCTGGGACAAAACAAGCTTTCTGTCTCTGTTCAGGAAGTGTCTTAGCCTTTCCAAT
This sequence comes from Hypocryptadius cinnamomeus, assembly GCA_013400635.1. NCBI lineage: Eukaryota > Metazoa > Chordata > Aves > Passeriformes > Zosteropidae > Hypocryptadius > Hypocryptadius cinnamomeus. The sequence continues at coordinate 35,997 of VYZP01002057.1, read as the reverse complement.
GAGTGAGGTTGTATCACAACTCCTTGTGGTTTGACCCTTGATGCTGGTCACCAATCCTAAATTCTGTGAATGGCTGCTGTATAGAGATCTGCTGGGTTTTTTTTAAAGATATCTCTACACTTCCTTAACTTTATTCCTCCTCTAATGTAGGAGATGAGGAATTAGAAATTTCATTTAAAGACTTCAGATTTCATTAGGAATTCCCCTAGTGATATCCATAAAGGGTGTTGATACTTTGGGGATGTTTTTTTGCAGTGGAAATACCTGCTGAGTTTATATCTGGATGAGGCAGATTTCACCTGTGTCCTGTCTGTAGTAGAAGATGTAGTAGAGCATGTGTGTTTGCATGGCTAGGAAATGCATCTAGGAAAAAGAAACTCTAGTCCAGCTGCCAAGTGGCTGTCTAGTGATACGGTTTCAGAGGCTGACGGAAGGCAGGCTTAGGTAGGACCTGGAATGATTGCTTCTTGCTGCGTTAATGTTTGCCAGAAGGTTTAAAACTGCTCATCTTTGACTTAGGACTGTGTAGAGGATGTAAAAACAGCTCTCTGAAGTGTTTTGCACTTGAGGGTTGATTTCTGCTGCCAGTACTGCAAAACTCTGTTCTGGGACTTGGTGCAGAGGGAATGGTAGGCAGGACCCAGTCAAATGCTGTCAAATACTCCAATGCTGTATTCCTGTATATTCTTAGGGCCAGAGCCCGTGCTGCTCTTTGCCAATCGAATTGATATCCGACAAGTGTTGCCTCATCGCTCTGAGTATACGCTGCTCCTGAACAACCTGGAGAATGCCATTGCCCTTGATTTCCACCACAGCAAGGAGCTGGTGTTCTGGTCTGATGTCACGCTTGATCGCATCATGAGGGCCAATCTGAATGGTAGCAATGTGGAAGAGGTGGTTTCCACAGGGCTGGAGAGCCCAGGTGCGTCACCGCAAAAAAGGCAATGGTATAGGGTGGGTGAGTGGAGGAAAGTGGGAACCCAGCATTCAGAGCAAAGTGCATCTCCCTGAGGAAGGGTATGGGTTGGATGGAATGGGTGTTAGATGAGTGTCACCCTGGAGTTAATCTTGGCTAGCAGGAGAAGACACTGGGCCTCTTCTGAGGTGGACAGAGAAAGGGAACTATTTTTCTGAGCAGATCCATGGTTTCATTCTGTGCTTAACTCTGTGTTGTACATAGGTGGACTTGCTATTGATTGGATCCATGACAAATTATATTGGACAGACTCTGGGACATCTCGAATTGAGGTAGCAAACTTGGATGGCACTCACAGGAAAGTGCTTTTGTGGCAGAATCTGGAGAAGCCCCGAGCAATTGCCCTACATCCTATGGAGGGGTGAGTGAAAATATGGGAAACCAGGGGGAAACCCCAGTGAGCACTCCATGTACATGCTTTTTGTTGAACATTGAAAACCCCATTCTTGGTCGCAAAGGTTACCTTGGGGCTCAAGACTTGAGTTGGCATTGACAGTTTGGGCAACCTGGCAATGCTGGGACCCTTCAGAGACTTAAACGTGCTCTGCAGTTTTCAGCAGGCTGGCTGTTACTTTCCACTTCTCCCATGGCTCTGACCCAGTCTTGTTCTCGAGGTGACAGGACTGATATTGCTTTGCCCTGATAGAGAGTGATGTTGGGTGCAGTATGTGGGCCACAAGTTTTCTAGCTGTCTCTCCCTGCCTCCTCCAGTACTATCTACTGGACTGACTGGGGCAACACTCCCCGCATTGAGTATTCCAACATGGATGGCTCTAATCGGCGCATCATTGCGGATACACACCTCTTCTGGCCCAATGGACTGACCATTGACTATGCAGGACATCGAATGTACTGGGTGGATGCCAAACATCACGTCATTGAGAGGGCTGACCTTGATGGACGCAATAGGAAGGCTGTTATTAGCCAAGGTAAGTAACAGGCTTTCTCCAGGGAGTGCTTTTTGCAATTAAGAGCACAGAGTAGCACAATGCTGATCTGAGTTTGAGACACCGGCTCCTGCATCTGTGCTTGTCTCCTGTTCTTTCACTGTGGAATGAATTCTCTCACCGCTGAGGGATGGAGTTTGCCATCTAGTCATCAGTGGCTGCATCAAAAGCAGGTTGAGGGAGGTGAGTCTGCTCTTGTGAGACTCCACCTGGAATGCTGCCTCCATCTCTGGGACTCCAAGCATAAGAAGAACATGGAACTGTTGGAGGAAGTCTAGAGGAGGGCCACAAAGTTGATAAGAGGATTGGTGCACTCCCCTACAAAGGCTGGAAAGAAAGTTGGGGCTGTTCAGCCTGGAGAGGAGAAGGTTGTGTGGGTGTGGAGACCTCATTGCAACTTTCCAGTATCTGAAGGGAACTTACCAGGAAGCAAGAAAGGGACTCTTCATCAGGAGCTGTAATGTTGAGACAAGGAGTACTGGATACAAATCAAAAGAGGGGAAATTCAGGTTAGGCATTAAGAAGAAATTTTTTACTTGTGAGGATAGTGAAGTGGTGGAACAGGTTGCCCAGGGAGGTTGCGAATGTCCCAGCCCTGGCACAATTCAAAACCAGGTTGGATAAAGCCTTGAGCAACCTGGTCTAGTGGGAGGTGTCCCTGCCTATGGTGGGTGGATTGGGACTAGATGATCTTTAAAGTCCATTCCAGCCCCCTAAAGTTCTATCTATGATTATAGGACAGCAGAGAGGAATTTTCTGTTAAATTAGTGTAAAGTGTATTTGAGCAGGTTGAATGTGGTGAAGCCTAAGGGGCAGTGAAAAGAGCATTCCTTGTCTCCCTGCTAGCCTGAGTCATGTTAGACGCGATCATATTCCTGTACTGGATGTCTATTGCAGGGCTCCCACACCCATTTGCTATCACTGTGTTTGAGGACAGTCTGTACTGGACAGACTGGCACACCAAGAGCATCAACAGTGCCAACAAATTCACAGGCAAGAACCAGGAGATCATCCGCAACAAACTCCACTTCCCTATGGACATCCACACACTGCATCCTCAGCGTCAGCCAGCAGGTAACTGCAGAGCGGGTAGAGACTCATTTGAGCCGATAGAAGACCCGGAGCCACCCGCTCCCTGTAAAGCCGGGAGATGACATCCTGAACCCAGCATGTGGACACACCCCAGCCTGTGCCCGGGGCTGTGGCAGAACTTGCTCCACCACCCTCGCGTTGAGGTCGCTCAGGCGGTATCTCGGAGTTGGGTGTTACCGCAGCTCCCCCTGCTGACACCGGGGGTGGAGGCCTTTCACTAGGAAATACCTGGGGCTTGTTTACACAAGAGATGTTTTGGGACGGGGAAAAATCATAAGTGGATGTTGTAATGACTGACATCTCCCTTACTCCTTTTCAATTGCCATTATCTCCTGTCGAAGTGCATTGAGTTAAATGTTCATTTTAAAATTGACCCCTAAAAATGGAGTTAGTGCTTTAGTTTATATGTTTTCTTATTTTCAATTAACTTCTGGGTTGGGAAGTTATATCCATGTAGTCTTGACACCTCAGCTAGTGTTTTTCCTTGTTTCTTTACTCTTTGCTTTATGTGTGGTTGCTCTTGTCTTTGGCTTCTTGAGCAGGGAGAAACCGTTGTGGGGACAACAACGGAGGCTGCACTCACCTCTGCCTGCCGAGCAGCAAGGATTACACCTGCGCCTGCCCCACGGGCTTCCGCAAGACCAGCAGCCATGCCTGTGCCCAGAGTAAGTGAGGTGGGACCACGTGCTCAGATGTTCAGTGGGTGGCAGAGGGCTGGCAGTGGGACTAAGCATGAGCAGTATTTGCTTCCAAGGAAATACAGCTGGATAGACTGAGATAGAAGTATTAAGGGTCCTGCCAGAGTATGCTTCACCTTTTTGATTCATTCCACTGTTCTGTATTCTCACTGCCCTCGCTAGGCTTCGTGGGTGGGGATGCAGACAAATTCCGCCCTTGGTCCTTATTTCAGGGCTGCTATTGGGACCATGCTACCTGGCACAGCTGATTGTTTTTCTGAAATTCCCATAATGGCTGTGCCAGTGATGAACAAAAAATTCACTCCTCATCATTGCCACATTTCTCTTAGTTTGCAACTATGTTCAAGAATTTGACCAACTGTCTCCCAGATTCTCAAGACCTATTTTAAAATAGCTACTTGATTTGGAGGGACATCTGTGCTGTCCTTTGAAGAATATGGTTGCCCTTGTTCCCTCAGCATAGGTTACACCCCAGAAGAGAGCTGACAACCACTCTGACCCCCCGCTTGCCCATCCTCTCCCAGTGGTATTTTGCTTCCAGTAAGAAAAAGATACCAAAGGCCTGCCAGTGAGAGATGATGTAGGTAGTTAAAGTTGTGGATGTAGCAGGGAATTGTCTGTCTATCACTTTATTGTTGAACTTAGAGAAATTAAAAGAAGACCTTTCGACCTTTGATCAGGTCTTGACAAGTTCCTGCTTTTTGCCCGAAGGATGGACATCCGTCGGATCAGCTTTGACACAGATGACCTGTCAGATGATGTCATCCCCCTTGCTGATGTTCGCAGTGCTGTGGCCCTAGACTGGGACTCAAAGGATGACTATGTCTACTGGACAGACGTTAGCACTGACTCAATCAGCCGAGCAAAATGGGATGGATCAAACCAGGAGGTACAGTGTGTGGAGGTCGTCTGGCCAGGAGACTCCTTGAGCTTCAGATTTGAAGTCACGGGGATACACTGGCTTTTTAAGGCGCTGCAGTTCATGGTGGATCTTTTGTTCATTAGTTTGCCAAGTTCTGACAAACTAATGAGATCACTGGACACTTCATAAACAATTGGGTGTATGGAGAGCCTTGAATGGAGACATGAAACATGGTGATTTGTGGGCTTTGTTCAATTGCTTTGTTGTAGCCCTAGAATCTGAAAGGAAGAAGTATTAAATCCTCTGTTATGTTCTACATTTGGAATGAAAGTCATGCTTTTTGGAAATGCTTTTTGCACACATTTCTAGGCTGATGGTACTACAAATGAGGCAAACAGAGTTCAAAGTTTGGATTTGCAGTTTGTACAGGCACAAAAAAACCAGAAGTTTCTCCAAATAAAAGCCTTATTTGGACTTCAAAGTCCTTAATGTTCTGTCTTGTACAGCATTGCTCTGTTCAGGCTTTTGCCTTTTGAAAGTTAACATTGTTTATGAATGGGTAGCGCATTGGACAATTAGACCTGTCTTGCTTAGGTCTAATTTCACTAAGGATTTTTTATTTTGTTTTCATTTAGGTTGTGGTGGACACCAGCCTGGAAAGTCCAGCTGGACTTGCAATTGACTGGGTCACCAACAAACTATACTGGACTGATGCAGGTACTGGGATCCTCTGCTTTACGTAGACTTCTGTCTTCCTTATTAGTCATGAAAACTGAAAATCAGCTGAGTAGTTCTGTCTGTTTCATTCCAAATTTGTCTAATTTTTGTGTAGCAGAGAGATGGAGTTTCATGTCATATGCTTCTAACTGAGTGTGAATTGAGGCACAACTCTTAGTTTAATTCTCTTTGCAGTATCCCCAATACTAATTCTATAAAAACATCCGTCACTGTTGTCTTGCTGCCGAGCTTGTGATTGTGTGCATTTATGTATCTTCCAACAGTGTATCTTGGGGTGCAGCAGGTCATTCTTGGAGCATGTTCCCTGCTGGAGAGTCATAGTTAAGAGAGACGTAAGGAAGACTATTCTTTTCTAGCTGTTCTCTAATGGTATGGGGGCTTAGGTAAGATGTGGATTATATACAGGACTCCACATGAGTGACAGCCACAGAGGTGACTTTAGAGGATGGAAAGTGACACTTAAGCCAGATTTCTTACCTGTCTTCCAGCTAAGAACACAGATGGATATAGGGGAAGAATGCACTGTTATATGGAGTTTTTTTTGCCTTAGCTCTTGCAATCCAGTTTTATCTCTTTTATTTTCTTGACTTTTGTAGGAACAGATCGGATAGAGGTGTCCAATACGGATGGGACCATGAGAACTGTTCTAATATGGGAGAACCTAGACAGACCTAGAGATATTGTGGTAGACCCTGTTGGAGGGTAAGAGAGTCTTTCTTCTGGGATGACTTAATTCTTGCATGTCTAAAGACTTTCTGGTTCTTTGGTTTTGTACAATTTTCTTTCTCACTAGTGCCATTGTTCTACAACCTGCTAGTGACTGAAACTAGAGATGTGATTTTAGATGCTAATAGGACAAGATAAGCAGAGGTAATTGCCTGTTGTGCTGTGGAGCTTGCAGGAACTGGCTGGTGTATTCATTTGTTTATCCTGAGGATGTAATAACTAAAGGTGTGGTACAAAAATGTTGAGAATGGGGCCATCTAGATATTTTCTATTTCTCTGTTGCACATATATGTTGAATTTATATTGAAGTTCCTGTTTATCGACTTTCAGTCAGAAGGATGTTCTCAGACCTTTTGAAGGTGGGGGTAGGGTGGGTTAGGAAAAAGCTTGCCAGCCATTGCTTTAGAAGCATTGAATGAAAGAGTGCTATTCTTTCTTTGAGTGGATTACTGGAAGACAAATACAGCAAGAGGATAAAGGGCTAGTGGTGTACATTGCTAAATAATCAGTTAATTTTTAGACCTTGACCTGTTTTCTTGAGTTTTTCTCCTACACATTGTAATTAGGCCAGCCCATGGGCAGTACAAGGTATATAAATTTGAGTATGATCTTGGGTACATTACAAGAACCCAAGGCTGGACAAGAGTACACTAATACTCTAGTGCTTCTTCCTGCTAGGGCCTGAAGGCACCAGACTTGCTTGCTTCTCTGGCAGTGAAAAAGGCACCAGACTTGCTTGCTTCTCTGTGGGCATTCACTTCTGTCTGGGCTTCTTCTTAGGTTCATGTACTGGACTGACTGGGGAGCTAACCCAAAAATTGAACGTGCTGGGATGGATGCCTCAAACCGCTTGGTGATCATTTCCTCCAACCTGACATGGCCCAATGGCTTGGCCATTGACTACGAGTCACAGCGCTTGTACTGGGCAGACGCAGGCATGAAGACCATCGAGTATGCCAGTCTGGATGGAAGCCACAGGAAGGTAAGGAAGCCATCTTTGAGAAGTAGGTCTGGGAGTCTGAACACAAAGTGATGATGGTTCCTGCCTCTTTTTCCAATGGAAAGGAAAACTTACAAATCAAAGTACACAGTGGCTTTCACTGAGAGAAAAAAACTCCCTTTCAATTTGAAACTGTGCGAGGGAAGTTTGAGGGCCAAGGTTGCCTCATCATTCTCCTTTTGCTGTGATTGTATGTTATGATGTTGAGAGGGAGCAAGGGAAGCCTCTTCTCCTTAGTGACTTCATAGTCACTAATATATGTATAATTTATTTATGTGTAAAAATAAATATATATTAAAAATATTTTTAAAATAATTTATATAATATAATATTTTTCTTTGGGTGATGGGGGTAATCTGAGCAGGTGCTGATTGGAAACAATCTGCCTCACCCCTTTGGACTTACTCTTTATGGCGAGAGAATCTACTGGACAGACTGGCAGGCCAAAAGCATCCAGAGCGCAGATAGGAGAACTGGGCAGTCTCGGGAAACACTGCAGGACAATCTGGAGAATCTTATGGATATTCATGTTTTCCACCGGCACAGGCCACCAGGTACAGAGCTCACACCCAAGCCCCACTGAGCTGAGAGCTTGCTCAGGCTCTGCCGTGTGCCATGTCTTTTCTGCAAGGAGCTGACCTGTCAGCCCTCATTGTCTTAAGTGTCTGTGTGGAGCATGAGAGCATGAGGATTAACTAATGACTTGGTATTTGAGGGCATTCTAGAATGTGTTTCTATAGCTGCTGCATCCCTTTTTTGTGCCAGTGCTACTGGCTCATGGATTTCTCATCCTCTTTTCCATAGTACATACAGCATGCGAAGTTAACAATGGAGGCTGCAGTCACCTGTGCCTTTTGGCACCTCTTCCAAAAGGCTACAGCTGTACTTGCCCTACAGGGATCAATCTGCAATCTGATGGCAAGACCTGCTCCCCTGGTGAGTGTTCTCTGTAGAATCCTCATTGAAGTTTTGTATCAGAGCTACATTTTGCCTCTGCCGTGTTAGAGAAAAAAATTTCACTTTTATGTGTTTACCTACTTTATGCCTTGAAAAACCCATTTGGTGCCTGTACCTTCAATTTGAGTGGGAATTACTATGAAGAAACTTACTGATAAATGGATTGATGAAGGAGACATTTTTCTTGAAATTATGTTGGCCAAGTAAACCAAATGTCACATTTTTCCCATGCTTTTGCCCTAATATTGAGGTGCATTCTTAAACTACAAGGTGATATATTCTTTAATAGGTCTGTATACACTCCTTCTGTGGACCGTCTTCTGTGGATGGTGGAAGGCACTTGGCTTCAGGCCATGGTACATCCACTTTTCCTCCCTAGCAGGAAAAAAGTGACTTCTAATTTCAATTTCCCACATATATTAGCAGAATTAACTCTTCTGTGAGTGTTATGCCTTTCAATTTGGATGTCAAGAAGCATTAAGTGATGCTCAAAAAAGTGATGCTCTTGTACATAGACTGTCCGTAAGCCAAGATCTGTCTGAGACACTTTCCCTTTTCCACTGAAGTGGTTGTAAACTCTAGAATACTTGATAAATGATGCCTACAGTTGACTGAACTTGTTCCTCACTAATATCTGTCCGTTGTCCACTCTGCAGGAATGACCAGCTTCCTGATCTTTGCCAGAAGGACTGACATCCGGATGGTCTCTCTGGATATCCCCTACTTTGCAGATGTTGTTGTCTCAGTCAATGTCACCATGAAAAACACCATTGCAATTGGAGTGGATCCTCATGAAGGTCTGAACTTCTTTCTGTATCTGACTGTGTTTGAAAGGCAACAAGTAACTTCGTATCTAAATGTCTGAGTAAAGACCCAGGCACAGATCTTACTGTAGGCTGTGGATTTGGGTAGGTTTTTATTTCCCTTGTATGTGCTGCAGATAATTTGTTTCCAGTGAGGAAAGGAATATCCTTGCAGGAAAGCAGAGAACCCAAACTATATGGAAAAAAACTGCCTGCAATGTTGAGTGGGGTCCCTGTGCATTTTGGATTTGAGAAAGTTCCTCTTGCTAAGGCCTTTTACAATTGTAGAGCTGAGACGCTGGTTGTTCGTGTATAGTAAACATCCGATGCTGTGCTGGATGTAAACACTGTTGCACTGTAAGGTTGATGATCTCATTTTGAGAAGTCAGAGGTGGAGCTCTACTAGTAGATGATGATATTAGGTGTTCTCTGTCCCTGTGTGAAGGCCAGACCTTGTGTAAATGTCCTACATATTTTGGGGAGAATTGGAACAAGAAAATTTGCACTCTTTTGTCACTCTAGCTTAATAATCTTGTGCTGTTATTATTCCTGTAGAATCAGATCCAGTTTGAATGGTGTAGCAGGTAGTTGGATACCTGGATCTGTTTTTTAAGGATTTTGCTGTTTGGTTGTTGGGGTTTGGTTTGTTTTTGTTCTGGACTTTTTCAAGTTTCTCTTTCTTCTTCAAACCAGGAAAGGTTTACTGGTCAGACAGCACATTGCGGAAAATCAGTCGCGCTTCCCTTGATGGCTCACAATTTGAGGACATCATCACTACAGGTAAGGGAGATTTTGATCTGAGAGCCTCTTGCTCCTTTGCAGTATGAAAAAAGAGATTCTCTGATATCCTGGTAGAATACATTTTTGGTGGAAAGGCAAGCAAAGACTAAAGCAGTTGCCTATGAGATGGACAAGAGAAATACTAGAGATTGCTGACTAAATTGGGAGAAAAAGCAGTGACCAAAATGTTTTGCTATTTTCTCAGGTCTGTTGACTACAGATGGGCTGGCTGTGGATGCTATCGGCAGGAAGATATATTGGACAGATACAGGAACAAACCGGATTGAAGTGGGCAACCTCGATGGCTCCATGAGGAAAGTCTTGGTCTGGCAGAACCTGGATAGCCCTCGGGCAATAGCTTTATACCATGAAATGGGGTTAGTGTTGTCAAGAGATTGTCTAGGAGTTACACAGGATTTCTGACCTCCTTTTCCATAATACTTGCTCACTTCTCCCCAGGTATATGTACTGGACAGACTGGGGTGAGAATGCCAAGCTGGAACGCTCTGGGATGGATGGCTCTGCACGTGTGGTACTGATCAGCAACAACTTGGGCTGGCCTAATGGACTGGCAGTGGATAAGGCTGGGTCCCAGCTGCTCTGGGCTGATGCACACACAGAGGTCTGATTCTGTTCTTCAGTGTTGTTTGTCATTGGGTACTTGGTAGCCTGGAGGCTGCTTTAAAGCTCTTGAGGAAGTTGCCGAAAGAGCAAGGGGAATGTAAGTTTTTCTGAGAGTATGGGCTATGGAGGGAGGGTGAACCTGAGTAACATCACTCACCGAGACTATTTCCTGCTTGTTACAGTAAGTGCTAGCAAGAGGAGAAGTGCTTTGGGTATGGGCTGACGTTCTACTTCTTCCTGTAGCGGATCGAGGCTGCGGATCTCAATGGCGCCAACCGCCGCACCCTGCTGTCTCCAGTGCAACATCCCTATGGCCTCACTTTGCTGGACTCTTACATCTACTGGACTGACTGGCAAACTCGCAGCATTCACAGGGCTGACAAGGACACTGGTGCTAATGTCATCTTGGTGAGGGCAAACCTGCCTGGCCTCATGGATATTCAAGCTGTTGACAGGGCACGGCCCTTGGGTAAGTTGCTTCCCAGTTGGTGAGTGTCAGTGGTGGCAAGGGGAGTCCTTCAGAGCTGTCATTGGAAACAGTCCTTTGGTGTATAGCAGGAGTGATAGTGACTTCTCAAAAATCAGCTTTTCTTCTGATGCCTTCTTTTAAGGCATCACTTCTTCCCTCTTTAACTATTTTTGCACTCCTCCTTGTTTACCCAGCTCTATAGGTCTAGTGTTGATTACTGCATGCTTTTTGACCCTTTTGTCCCATTTCCTTCATTGAATTGCACTGACAACCTCATTCTCACACACAGCAGAGCCACTTTCCTAGGACAACTGGACAAGTCATGCCTTATTAGGCTTCACCAGACTGTACCGATGTTGGACAATTTCCCTTCTTTAACTCCAGAAGACTAATTCTTCTTAAATCAGTTGCTGAAATATTATTTCAAGTTCTGTTATTATTTCCCAACCACTGCAGGCTTCATCTTCTTGTCTGCCTCTTTGCTCTGCAAAATCTCTGCTGCTTTAGTTGCTCTTAATGTATCATGTTGTCCAACTATTCTGTGCCAGAGTCAATTCTTTGTTACTCTTTGGGGATCCTATAACACCCCATCTTGCCTTCTTGCTTTTCAGTGGAAATTGTTGCTTTGTGCTGTGGTTTTATTTTGGTAGAATTTCCCCAATACATACTTCTGTAGAAAACTCTGCTGTTTTTCCTGTGGTTACTAGCAGCAGAACCTCACTCTTGACTGCGTAACTTGGCAATATAACTTAAAGCTGACCAAAAGTCTAGCCATCATGTCCACATTGTGTTCTTCCTACTCTCTGCACCTGCCTCCTGGGCTTATTCCCTCCTAGTAAATGTATGCTGGGTTCTTTACAATTAAAAAAAAAAAAAATTATATGACCCTAATATGTCAGGCACTTCCAGCAGGCTTCTCTGATGCCTTTGTTTACTTTCCACTGTGTGCAGCTAACTTGAAACAGAAGCTTCTTTGTCAGCCTGGCCTCTGGTACATTGTCACACTATTTCCCTACAGGGTTGGATCTTTCTGTCAGCATTACCATTTGTAGCAGTAATAAAGTTAAACTGCAGTTGCATAAATCTGGGAGCACTTGGCTGTTTAGGAGCAGTTTTCCCTGGGAAAACTATGATTAGCAAGGAATGCAGGTTAAGATTTTTCTTCTAATGATCCCTCTTCTGGACCCTCCTGTTCTCCTTGCCAATCATGCCCATACCTACCACGAATCTTACAGAGGAGGGAGAGCATCTCTGTACAAGGGGCTGTAGCTTCCCAGCAAGGCTGGGATGGTAAAGATGAACTCAGCTGCTAGCAAGTTGTGCGTGTACGTAGCCTTTAAAGTAAAGCTTTGGTCTGTGAGATCCTAAAACTACGCTTTCCCTGTTTCTGAAGGCTTCAATAAATGTGGATTTCGTAATGGTGGCTGCTCCCACCTTTGCTTACCTCACCCCACTGGTTTCTCCTGTGCCTGCCCCACTGGCATCCAGCTGAAGAGAGATGAGCAGACATGTGACTCTTCTCCAGAGACCTACCTACTTTTCTCTAGCCGTGCTTCCATCCGTCGTATCTCGCTGGACACCAGTGACCACACAGATGTGCACATACCTGTCCCTGAGCTGAACAATGTCATTTCTCTGGACTATGATAGTGTGGACGGCAAGATTTACTACACAGATGTATTTCTTGATGTTATCAGGTAGGTCCCAGTCGACTGCTTGGCCGGTGCCCAGGTCACCCAGTGACTTGTGCTGAGTGTGCCAGTAAACTGGGGAGACTGAGCACTACACCAGTACTTAACACCTTGTCTTTGGTACACAGCATCGTGCTGAAGGTGTGTTTAACCTGCTGGAGACAGGGGCAAAAAGTATTAGGGAGGTATTAGTATGCAGTGGCCCTGTGATTGACAGAGATCCAGCTTTCCAGGAACTACCTGTTCCTCACTGCTGTTTGTCATTGATTTTGATCCAGGAGGGCTGATCTGAATGGCAGCAACATGGAAACTGTTATTGGTCAGGGTTTGAAGACTACAGATGGCCTGGCAGTGGACTGGGTTGCCAGGAACCTCTACTGGACAGACACAGGACGCAATACCATTGAAGTGGCTAGACTGGATGGAAGCTCCAGGAAAGTGCTGATCAATAACAGCCTGGATGAACCTCGAGCCATTGCTGTCTTTCCCAAGAAGGGGTAGGTATGGGGTTATTGGTGGGGCAGGGGGAAGGGCTGCAAAGAGGCAGGCTGGAAGAGGAGGTTGTGGGAGGAAGAGGACATGTGCCATGTGCCAGTAAGGGGTTGACTCGGAGTGACTTGCAGTAGTCAGGCAGACAGTGAATTGAAGGTTGGGCAGATAGCTGTGAGAAGCAGGCTACAGACTATATTATCTTTTTTGAACCTGAAGAATCTGGCAGTTTCATTCATAACTAAAACTTTCCTTAGGCCAAATGAAATGGTCTTCTCTTCTTACACTTGCCTTTTATCTCTTCAGGTATCTCTTCTGGACAGATTGGGGTCACATTGCTAAAATTGAACGGGCAAATTTGGATGGCTCTGAACGTAAAATCCTGATTAACACTGACCTAGGATGGCCCAATGGATTGACTTTGGATTATGACACCAGGAGGTCAGTGAAAGGTTTTCCTATACTTGCATAGGCTTAAGGAATGTAATGAATTTTTTTGCATTCTTAGCTTCATTTATTGGAGTAGCACTGTGGGTTTGGGTTTGGTTTTGGGGTGTTTTGGGGCTTTATTCTATAGCTTTAATTTCCTGATCTATCTTATGATTCCATGATCTTGGTCAGTAAATGACTAGAAAGTAAAAGAGTGGTTATATAGATGGAAGCTCACCTCTTTCCCTGTGCCTTCAGGATATACTGGGTGGATGCTCACCTTGATCGCATAGAGAGTTGTGACCTCAATGGGAAGCTACGACAAGTGTTGGTCAGCCAGGTGTCACATCCCTTTGCTCTGACACAGGTGAGAAGTTTTTCCTGCTGCTACCATTCTCCCTGGTGTGTTGATGAGTTTGTACAGTGGAGTTTGGGAACAGGGAACTGTTACAGTCTGAGGAAACCAAGATGAGGGGATAGTACTTAAATCTTCTCTGGAGCTAACAAAGGAATTTTGTCTGAACAGTGGGGTGTAGACAGTCATCTTCTTTACAATGAGAGGGTAAGGGTTTGAAAAGGCCTTTGTTTTGGGCCTTCTGCCACTGGGATATGTTTTTTATGGGTACCCTGTGTCTACATGACTAAATATGCTAATAATGGCTGTGAATTTTCTTTGCTGTCTCCCTGAGCAGCAAGACAGATGGATATACTGGACTGACTGGCAAACGAAATCTATCCAGAGAGTGGACAAATACTCGGGGCGGAACAAAGAGACAGTCCTAGCCAATGTTGAGGGATTGATGGACATCATTGTGGTTTCTCCTCAGAGACAGACAGGTAAATAGAAGGACCTTGATTCAGGCAAATTCTGATTGTAGACCAAAAGAACTCTGGAACTACTGCCCTATTGTGGATGTCAAGGGGAGATGACATCCTTTTTTATGCTCAAACTATTCACGCATCTTCCCTTAGCTCATTCCTTGTCTGCCTGTGACTTTTTAGCCAGGTACATCTTAATGGTGTTCACCCAACATTGTGTTAAAACAGAAGAATGTGAGGTTTTGGGGTTTTTTTAATCTCTGTAACTGTGTTGTGTGGGCTTCTGTCTAAAGCTTTCCAGTACTTTCCTTTCAAGACTGCCCTAATCCAATTCAGTGTTTGGCTATTGTCATCACTTTCTTAGCAATCAGATGACGGACATATGCCAAAAACATAATAACTTGCTGGATTTCTAAGAAGTATTTCTGGCTGAGCAGCAAAGAAGGTTGTTGCTCTGAGCCCCTTTTTGTTCAGATGTAACGTATTTAGAAAATTTTTTGATCCTTCCAGGTAGTAATGCTTGTGGAGTGAACAATGGAGGCTGCACTCACCTCTGCTTTGCCAGGGCATCTGACTTTGTGTGTGCGTGCCCAGATGAGCCAGATGGGCGGCCCTGTTCTACAAGTGAGTTTATTGAGTGTCACTTGGGTAGTAGCTTCCATAAGTGAGCTGCTGCTACTGCTTATGCAGTGGCAAAAAGAGCAGCTGAGGCTCTCCAGTGTATAGATCTTATGCAGTCATATATTGGAACTGAGACCAGTGGTTGTGAGTGATAGAGCCTTCTTGTCCTTTCTGCTGACAGACTGGGTTTGAGATAGAAAGGCTGCTTATATAAGATATAGAAAGTTTTGGAAATGGCTTGTCAGATTTGTTTATCTGTCCCACAAAGTTGGAGTCCTGCTTATTTTTCTCTGTTGTTCTAGTTCCCGGTGTGGTGCCCCCTGGTCCGGAACCAACCAGAGTAAGTGAGAGAAGTCAAACACCGCCTGGCAGACTAGGTGCTTCAACAACCAAAGCTCTCACATCTCTGGAAACAGTGGAAGGAAAGTAAGTGTTCTTGTTCTCTTGGAATTGGGGTGTGAAAGTCCCAGCTTTTGCAAGGTTCCACATGCAAGTCCCCTCTGGTTACAATCATCCAGATATACCTATCCCTAGCCAAAAGAGGATATTCCAGCTCCAGATTTCACATTCTTAATGAATGAAACTATTATGACAAAGATGCAGTTGAAATGGCAAAGAGCCATTGTTGAGATGGCAAGAAACAGCTGGAGATCCTTTCTGTCCGTTTTGTTGAAATATGTGTGTAGTCTGACTGTACTGAAGTGTTAAAATCTGCCTTTAGCTCATGTGTCATTCATTTGATTGATTTTTGAATCTCCTAATTTTGAGAACCTATTTCTGAGAGGAGGACAGAGGAGTCTGTTGCTTCAATTCACTGAAACATCTCAAACTAGACCCAGACAGCTGAGGAAATGGTTCTGCCCTGGGAAGGGGATAGCTTGCTTGGGGCAGAACAGAATCTTTGCAGCTCTAACATTTAATTTACAATGCAGGTAGTTGAGAGACTGTTTTCTGCTAATTCCCTGCAGCCTGCTATTTATACAGCTCAGCAAAAGAGTAGCTCTGTAGTATATGGTGTGAGTTATTTACAGAGCAAAACTTGCACTTTGCTGAGTATAATTTATTGGACAGAAATGTCTTCATGCTGACTCTGAGACATTTTGACTTTTGCTTCAGCACTGATGCTGAAATTTGTTTCGTGAAAGATATGACTACACTTATGTACCTGAGAGGCAGATCTAGAATGAATTGGATATAAAGATACTGCAGACCAGTAATTGATATATCCATGCACATCCCCTATATATATATGTATAGTTGTCTCTTCTCTGGATGCAGAATACTGAAGAAGAAAAAAGAAGACCTGTGGTTTTTAACTGGAGAGGGAAGGGATATCAGTGCTAGCCCATTCCATCTTGTTTTTTGATACCTTTGTCACTGTTGATTCTACTTTCAGTAAATAACTGTCCTTCTGTCATTCAGCTGCTCTGACAAAGATGCTAGACAAGGCTTGTGTACTCGTGCCAATGAGGCAGTGTTGGCCACCATGGGTGAGTTGCTTTTCTTTAACTCTTCTCCACCAGGGTTGTTCCTCCAGATGTGCTCAGGTCATTCCAGTCCATAGTGTCTGAAACTGAAATTTCTGAAACTCAGACTGGAATTACTCAAATGCCCTCTGAGTAGAGCAAAATGCCTCTACAGACATTCATTAACCTAGATGGGGACTTTACCAAGTGACTCTTTGGTCTGAAGAATAGTTGTGTTTTCTTTCACCCTATACCTCATCCACTGTGCTCTTCCCATTAATAGTACTCTATTTCACTGTCCCCTTTGTGTTCAGTTGAAGATGGTTGACTGTAGTAATTGCTTCCCAGTGCAGGAGTAACCTGTCAGCAAGGGGGGGTCTAACTCCTCCATTCCAACCCCATTACAAAGATCTTGACACTTCTTGGTTTGCTGGGGCCTGGGTGGGAGGAAAGTTGACCTTATGTTTGTTTCGTATGAAGCCAAACAAAACCCTCTGCTAAACCTTAATGTGCTGACATTTTAGTTTACATACTTCTGTATGGGTAAACCCCCAGCATCAGGCACTATACCAAGGTCAGTATTACCTGTGAAATATAAAATGAGTGCATAAATTACTCTTGGTATTCACTTTCAGGAGAAGGACTGCACGTCAGCTACATTATTGGAGGTCTTCTCAGCATCTTGTTTATTTTGCTGCTTATTGCTGCTTTAATTATATATAGGTAAGTGATCTTTTTTCCCTCTCCTGGCCAATTGTAACCTCTTGGATTGTAGGAGAAGAAGGTCTCTGAAAGCACTAAATCTTTCTTTATTGTCATTTACAGTCCTTTTTTCCTCCATTGGAAGGAGTGCTTGATGATTTTATTTGCAGGGTTTGAGTCCTGTGCCTCTAAAGTGTTGGTCATGCAGTTCTACTATTTGAAACCTTATTGGCTAAATTTTCTGCAGATAGCTTATGAGTTATGGGCAGGAATGTGAGATAATTCGTATCTTAGTAAATGTGTGAGCTCGTGTGCTTTCTGACAGATAACTTCACCAGTTACTGCCATTATAGCTTTTGTGATTACATGGCAGTGCCTTGCTGTACTGGTAACTAGTAAATGGACTCGTAGCTGAAGAGCCAGGTGAAGCCAGGATTCTGTCTTTGAGGGACGTCAAGGGGGGCTGAAGCCTCCACTTGCTGACTGTTCCTGAGCACTCAGGAACTTTGGATCCTGGCAGGGGGTTCCTGTGACTTTTCTGACAGCTCTCTCCCTCTAGGCATAATAAGTCCAAGTTTACGGACCCTGGCTTGGGGAACCTAACCTACAGTAATCCTTCATATCGGACATCTACCCAGGAGGTGAAGATTGAATCCATTCCCAAACCAACCATGTACAACCAGCTGTGCTACAAGAAAGAGGTAAGAACTGCTACTGAGGACATGGGAGCCCAGCTCAAGCTGCTGTTGAGTATTACAGGCCTCACTATGTGGAAGGATTGCAACTTGTGAGCATTTACTTTTAGGACACAGGACAGCTTCATTGAATTGTTCAGACTGCTATGGACATCAGCCAGCAGCACTTCTTTCCCAGTGAGCTGTAGTGAATTTGACCTATCTTTAGTTCTCTGCTTCTTACCCACTCCCACAGTGTCTTGTATTTAATTTGCATTGGGTGCTGGCCCTCATAAGTGCATGAGCCAATTGAAATTGTCTTCCTTGGATACAGGTCCCAGTTAGTGACTGTTGCACCAGGGTTGCTTTGGACAGTCACCAGGGGAACCAGGCAGCCAGAAGGGGTTTGGTAACAAGAAAGTGGCGCCTGGCTGTGCACGGCCTGAAAGGGGTGGGATAGGGAAAAAAAATAGAGTCCTTATTATATAGAGCATTTTAAAGGCCCTTCAGAGGTCCGTACCTTGTGCCACATGATGGAGAGAGTTTAATATGATGTCTTGCAGCACTTAGTTTCTCCTCTCTTTTCTCCTCAGAAGCTTTCTTATCACTCAGATAGCTTCTCATCTTCCCTCTTCTGATTTCCGTCCACATCCTCACGTCAGGTATCACTGCTCTGTGTGTTTGATCCTGCCTCCCTCACTCAGGCTCTGTTGTGTGGCTCAAGCTCTCTCCGTACTAATTGCTCTTTCTTGGTTTTCTCCCCTGCTTTTATGTCCTTAAACTAGCTCTACTGTCTGTCAGGAACTTATAAGTAATTTTCTATGGCAGATTCTTTGGTCTGGGCTTTGGCTACTCATACTCACTGATATATTAAAAAGGTGATTTCTGTTAGGACTATTTGTGACTATCTGTTAGATCGCTTGGTTCCTCTGGCAGTGATCACAGACTTACGCAGGGGAGAGTTTCCCTTACTGTTTTTCAAAGGTACTATCCAATAGGTTCCCCAAATTTTCAAGCCATTTTAGCCTTATCTGTTAAGGATAAGCCAGGATTATTTATCTGGGAATCTAAATCCTTTCCGCTTTTTTCTTAATTCTGATGCTCCTTGATATACACAGATGTATATTTCCCCACACCTCCACTTTATCCTCGGGGATAGATCAGGTGCTCCTTATTTCTCAGTGAGCCAAGTTAGATTTCACTGTTTTAATCTCAGTGTCGTCCCTTTTGCCTCTGATAATTTTCATTGTTTCCCTATAATCTCCTTCCCCTGTGCTGCTGTGAGACTTGGACTCAACAGTGGTATTCCAGCTGTGCTTTGCTGAGAGGTGAATCTAGAATGACTCAGATGTAAAGATTTGCAAACCTAGAATTGATCTCCTGCCTACTTTTACTGGAGGTTTTCTGTCTGTTTCTGCTTCCCATTTTGTTTGGTGGGTTTTTTTGCCTTCCCTTTTAGGCTCAGTGTTCTTACTCTCTTCTGTCAGGGAATATGTATAGTTGAATGAGAAGTGCAGCCTCATCCTCATTCGGCTTCCACGACAGAAGAATCATGGAGTTTGGAATGAGAGCCTTTGCAGGGAGGACTCGTCTGGGGGTGGTAAAGAACTAAAGGAAGCTTAAAATGGGTTCTGTCATTGTGGCAGTTAAAGCCAGTGGCTGTTTACATGGAGGTCCAGCTCTTTGTCTGCTTCCCTGTCTTCATTCCAGCTCTGCATTGCTTTTTGCCATATTTTTCCATAGATGTATTTTTTTCATTCATGTGTCTTTTCCCTAGACTGGTCCTGACCACAGCTACACTAAGGAGAAGATCAAGATTGTGGAGGGAATATGCCTTTTATCCAGTGATGGTTCTGAATGGGATGACCTTAAGCAGATTCGGAGCTCCCGTGGAGGGATCCTCCGGGACCACGTCTGCATGAAGACGGACACGGTCTCTATCCAGGCTAGTTCTGGTTCACTGGATGACACCGAGACTGAGCAGCTGCTACAGGAAGAACAGTCTGAATGCAGCAGTGTGAACACAGCAGCAGCCACTCCTGAGCGGCGGGGCTCGCTCCCAGACACAGGCTGGAAACACCAACGCAAGCCCTCCACAGAGAGCGAGGTCTAAAGTACACGTGACTTTGGAAACAGTTGTACCCTCCCTACCCTCTGCTCTGCACAAAAAACACAGGACTCTGCCTGCCTGGCAAGGAAGGGCAGAGAGACCAGCCTCTCTTGCAAGAAGCCTGAGACTGGAACTGCCTTTCAGCATGGAGCTTGGGCAGGCTGTGTTGTTGTGTTTGGAGAAGGAGGATGGGTGGGTTGGTTGGAACCCAGAGACCCTTTTGTGACTCATTTTCACTGTCTGTGGTTTATTTATATGTTCCCTTTTCCTGGAAGTTGCCACATTAACTTTTGCAGTGACTCGTCTGGCCTGAATCTGGTTCAGAGTGTCTGTTCCCTGGCAACCTGCAAGTCCTGTGTCATCCAGCTCACGGTCAATGCCCATGAAGAGAGCAGAGCTGCCTCATTGCTGGCTCCTGGTCACAGAAGTACCCCTAGTCATTCCAGCACTAGCAGCACTCTTTGAGGCTTTGTGTTGAGGGGGTCTCTGACATGAGAGAGGTCTTGGTTATAGATGGGATATACTTTGGGGCTCAAGAGGACACTGACACAGCATCAGGTCACCTTGTAAAGGCATAAAGAGGATAACCACAGTTGCCAAGACTCACTTCATGAGAGCATCACTGCTTACTTTCATATCTGCTACTAAAAACTTTAAGGAATGCTCAGATTGGAGCACTGTGTCTGTTGCTGGCAGTGGACACTGCTCCTGTTCTCCCCTTTCCTGTTAAATCATGTTTCTACTCTGGAAAAACAAGAGTCAGCAAATGCCCCTTTCAGAACTGTTCCCTGTGGGTACTGGAGTCGGAGTGCTGAACTTGAGACAAGAAGAAATTGGTATTTTACTTAGCTCTGCAGAGCTATTGGGGGGAAATAGATCTCAGCAAGACCTAAATTTTACTGATCTTTGCATTACTGATATATAAAAAAAGAAAAAGAAAATTTGCTAGGTCCCCACTAGTCCCAATTCTGCAAGGTCCCAATTATTTTGGCCTTTAGGACCTTTGATTACCATAATAAGGGGAAAAGAGAAAATTCCTAGGTCGAGTCTTTCCCAGGGGAATGCTCAGTGCTGACAGTTAGGAACTGCTTTATTACTAGGCTGAGCCCATTTGACCTAGAATGGGAGACAATAATCAGGGAGCTGCAAGGGCCATTCTAAGTAGTTGTTTATCAGATAGAATTGCACTTTAAGTTCTTCTGGTACCACTAAATAGCTCTCCTTGCCAAATAATTTTTCCCATCAGCTGCATGAGCTTCAGTTCTCTGGCCTCCAAGACTCTTATCCTTTAGGGAATGTCATCCTACCCTTGCAGCCAGAACCCAGCAACATTTGGAGCTGGGTCCTGCATGCTCCCAAGGACTATTGCCACCTCTTCATACTCTCTTGTCATCTGTTCAAAAAGAAAAAAGAGAAAATATTGCTTGACACTTCTTCAAAAACAAAATTTATATTAACCCCTCAAATCACATGGTAAAATACTAAGCATTAAGCCAGATCCTTGGAAAGAGAACTTCCCAGTGAAGAATTTCTCACTGCAAACTTTGTAACCTCTTTTATCACATGGAAAGAGGTCAAGTACATTCCCATCCATGGTGTAAAAAGAGCAAAACATACACTGGGGTATGGTTCAGAGGTAGGGGGAGGGTATGTCTCCCATGCAATATTTTTTTCAGCTGATTAAAAAGGAGAATCGTCCTACTCTGCTCGAACCTTATTTATATGCTAACAGGCCTGCTACCCCTGAAAAACACAACAGTTGCCAGTAGTTTGCCTGTACTTCTCACAGTAGAGGTAGCTTTGTAGATAGGGGAAGGTTGCAGCTTCGACCTGGCTAGGTGGCTTGAGACTCTGTCCCTAACTGCACCATTGGGCTGACTGGAGTATATTCCTGTGGAAAATGAACTGGAGCTAAGGCTTGGATTTCCCTGTGTTAATATGGGACTCTTCCCTGTTCCCAGAGGGATTTTTTTTTTTTTTAATTAGATTTTTATTTAATTATTTATTTGTTTGACTCCAGCCTTGGAAGCATTGATTTTGTTGGGCAGAGGCACTTTTGGATTGAGGTGTGGACTTGACTGGGAACTGAGAAAGGAGTGCATATCACTGACATGGACGCTGCCCATCTAAGCCACTTCATGCAGGGACAACACCAGAGGGCTCAAGCATAAGCAGAAGAATCAATTTGAGCAGAAACCATGTGTAGGGGCAGGGGCATCAGGGCTGGGAGTGGGGAGATGGGAGAGGAAGGCTCTGACCTGTAGGAGAGCAGGGTTTCTTAGGGTTTTGGAATGGGTTGTTCTTTTTTTTTCCCAGTAGCTTATGTGACCATGCACCAAAATCCTGAGGTGGGACGGGGGTGAAGGGAAACATCTGCCCAGACCTGTCACTTAAGATTAAGTCAGCCTGTCAGAGTAATTGTTGTCCAAGTCACAAGTGTGGAAGGGAAAGGAAAAACACAGTCAGTCTTTTCAACAACTCATGGTGTTTGTGATTTCCACCTTGATGAATATTCTCTGCTGCTTCTTAGGAGAGACCCTGCGCACTCCAGCCTAACAACCATTCATGACTGCTCTCTGCTCCCTTCCTCAAATGATTATGGTGAAAAGGAGCAATAAAATGTCACACAGCCTCCTCTACCAGTGAGGTGGGCAGAAATTCGTGTCTTTTTTTCTAGAGACAGCCCCAGTGAGATGCTGCCTTGGGGATGCATCGTGGTTCCCCATTCTGGGGAAGAGAAGACCCTCATTGCACTTAGGATGTTAAGAATGTAGAAAGGCTACTGGAGGATGATCTCTTGAGCACTGATTTACTATGTAAAAAGCAAACCTCTCTCCTGTCTGTCCCGAGCTAACGTCAGTGATTTCCGTGTGTTCCTGTGTAATGGTTTTAACGTTACTCACTGGAGACATTGGATTTTCTGGAGTTATTTAACCACTGTGTCCAATATTTTAGGGATTAATGATAATTTAATATAAATTTAGCTTTTCTTAACCACTCTGCCTGGCTTTTGGTTTTGAATCATGCATGTTATTTCAACTTTCCTTTGAAGGAGGAACTCCCAAACCTGTTCAGACAGAACCTCAACTTTGCTTCATTTGAGAGGAACAAGAAGATAGTAACAGATTTGGGTTCTTAGAAACCTGATTGTAGCATACACTGTACCCCTGTGATTCTGAATCAAGGGCCCAATATCTATACTCACTTCTGCAGACTCTTTCACACACATAATACTTCTCACTCTGCCCCACCTTGCTTTTTCACCCCCTCTTTAACATGGCAGCAGCAGAAGGGGCTGTTCATTTTGGCGTGTATTAGGACTGTAGAGATCTCAAGCCTCTGCTGAGTGGAAAATAAAGTTCTGAAGAAGAGCTGCTTTTTCTTTCTGTAGGGGGTTTTGTTTAAATTTCTGTTGCCTTTTTCTTTTTATAACCAAGTTTAAATAGTGCCAAAGGCTGAGTAATGAATGAAACATCCACTAATAACTGACACTGCAGTACTGGTGCTAATCTTGTAATACATTCTATCCCTTTCTGATGAAAGAACTACCTAAAACATTTAAAACAACTGTATTTCTGCTCATTTCACAATTGAAGCACAGTGCAGAAGCCATTTCAGTCAGGTCATGAAAAAATTGCCTCTCTTCCAAAAAACTGATGGTGCCTACTTGGCATGGTGGGGAGAGGGCAGTGTAAGATTAATTGCAGTTGTGTGCATGGCATTCTGGTGTCCCTTGTCTTCTATTCTGATCACCCATAAAAATTTTTCCTTCAATTTTTTAAGCTGAAGTGAAGAAACAAAGGAGAGAAAACACACTGTCCTCCAAAACCAGTTCACAGAATAGGTCAGGGTGGAGAGGACACTGTGGGTCACCTGAGCTAACCTCCCTGATCAAGCAGGGTACCCCAGAGCACATGGCACAGGACAGTGTCCAGACAAATCCTGTCATCTCCAGTGAGGGAGACTCCACAACTTCTCTGGGCCATCTCCCAGTGCATGGTCACCTATACAGTAAGGAAGTTCCTCCTATTCATGTGGAATTTCCTATGCATCAGTTTCTGCCCGTTTCCTCTTGTCCTGTGGCTGGGCATCACGGAGCAGAGCCTGCTTCATCCTCTGACACCCTCTCTTCAGATACTGACAGACATGGATGAGGTCCCCTCTCAGTCATTTCTTGAGTTGCTGCTTTGCAAACTCACTGACTATAGCAAAGAGAAGGCCCATTCCTGTGTAACAGGATCTTCCCCAAAGCCGAATCCATCAGCTCCCAGATGCTTCAGCCCTTTGCCAGCGGGTCCCGCGGCCTGACCGGCTGCCTTAGGAGCTGCGCCCCTCGCCAGGCACTGTTCCGGCCGTAGAGGGCCCGGCAGCCCCCTCCTGCACCCTCCCTGGGGACATGGCGGCAGCCGAGAGAGCGGACGGGCACGTGTCGGTAGTTCCCGAGCAGGATGGGCCCGGACCGGGCCGGTGCCGCTGGAGGCCTCCCGGGGCGGTGCGCGTCCCCGGGGCGGTGCGCGTCCCCGGGGTGGTGCGCGTCCCCGGGGTGGTGCGCGTCCCCGGGGCGGCCCCGCCGCCGTCTCGGGAGCGCGCGGAGAGGACGCGCTGCGGCTGCCGGATTCAAACGGGCCAATAGGAGGCGCGGGCGCGAGCGCGGGCGGGGCCGGCAGCGGCCAATGAGCGCGGCGGACACTGGGAGGTGCGGGCGGTGCTGGCGATTTCAAACCCCGCCGAGCAGCCGCCGGACCGTCACCGGCCCGACCCGCCGGGCCTAGGTGAGACCCGCCGTCCTTGTTCCTTCCCCGGTGAGCTCCGGTCCCTTTTCCATCCGCTGTCCGCGTCTGTGGGAGGGTGGCTAGGCCTTCCTCCGCCGCCAGGCCCGAGCCTTCCCGTTTCTCCCGGGTATAGTGTGGAGGCGTAGTCCCAGCGGTGCGACATCTCCCCACGGGGGTGGCCCGGGCCCGCGGGCTGCGGCGGCATCCGCCCGCAGAGCCCGGCGGCGTGAGGATTGCGGCTCGTGGTGGCGAGAGGCCGCGGCCTGTACCGCCCCGTGGAGGTGCAGCTCGCTCAGGCCGCCCGCCAGCCGGGGGGCGATGGGGCCGGTGGGAGCCGCGGGCTCGGCGGCTCCGCCACGGCCGCCTCTGTCCATTGTGGGCCTGGGGCTGCTGGTGCGGGCCTTCCGTGGGAGGCGGCCGGGATAGCGGGCCTGGGAGCCGCCGGAGAAACGGGGCACCCCTTAAGGGAAATGCGGATCGAGCGCCTTCTGTCCCCTGAGGCTGCGTGCAGGATCGGTTCCCCCTCCAGAATGTCCTAAGCAAAACGTTCTCTGGGGTGATTGTAGTCCTAAAACCAAAGGTGTGAGCTCATCTCTTATTTCTGCAGCTCTGTTGTTGGGTGCGAGTGTTAAGATTGCCAGAGCCCCTCACCAGGAGGTGCTTCCTGTTGAATCCTCTCTGGTATATGCGAAGAAGAGCTGGGTGGAAGTGTGTGTCCCATGCTACTGCACACCTTTCCCTCATTTCATTTGATTTTGTTTCTGAAACGGATAGTCTTGTGATTCTTCCAAAGACAGTACTTTTCAGGTTGGCGTGCAGAGGGTTTTCCTCCTGAATCTGGAAGTTTTTGAGTCGGAAGACAGAGGCTGAGGAATGATACTTCTGTGTGCCTTAAGCCAACCAGGATTCTGTTCTAAGAATAAAAAAAAAATTAAAAATCATATGTGCTACAGTTTTGTAACTGATTCGTGTTTGTTCTATATCATCTATCTGATTATTCTGCGGTTTTTACTTTTTGCTGATTTTAGTGTTTGATTTTCTGCTGTTTCTGCTGAACTGCAGTGCAGTTCAAGTTGCCTTGTGTAGGTGAGAAAGGGATGAGTAGTTGTCGGGATGTTGAGCTACCAGCAATGGGAGCCCTTCCTAATGTATTACTTTTGTATCAAAGAAAGTGTTGCTATGGGCTTTCAGTGAATCTATTAGTTTGAAACTGTAAAGCTGCTTAGTTTAGAATGCATGGAGTCTCAAATATTGGAGTATTCTAAAGGTGTACTCACAGAAGTCTGTTACTAAAACTCTGAGAAAGGTTCACCTCAGAAGGTAGAATGATTGGGTGCAAATTGCCTGTGTAGTTTTGACTCTTCAGTGTCCAACATGAGATCAGTTGATTGTACAAAATTTAGAGTTTGGTTTGGTTTTCTTGCCTCAGGCTTGGCCTGTCTTTAAACTTCACTGTTTTGCTAGCTTCCCCTCATGTTGAACGTACCGTTTGGTTTTTTTTTCTACTTCAAGAATTGTGGTAGGGCTGAGCCTTATAAGCAACATTGGGAGAGTGATATATCAAAGCAGAATAACTGGCAAATGACCTTCAGGTACATCAGACTGTTTCTGAACAAATGGTTGCAGATGTATTGAAAGTAACTCTCAAAAACACAAAGTTGGGTACATTAGGTCACCTGCTATAGGAGAAATTATGTGATGACTTGACGAAAAGAAATTGGAATTTTAGAAGTATGGGAGTTATTCAGACTGCTTTAGATCTGTATTGATGGAAAGTTTTTCCCTTGGTATTGTAATATGAAAAAGGGAATACATGGTGACAGAACATGATTCCTGGTTCTTGTAGACATAGGACTTGTATTTTGTCAGATTTAACTTGCAGACTGGCTCTTGTCCTTCCCCTTGTGTGGGCCAGTTATGTAAGCTGGGCCTCTGCCTCTGAAAACTTGGTCTGCCACACGGTGGGTCTGTGCTCTCATAGCAGAGTCTGCTAAAATGGCAAGATCTTGTTTCTATTTAATAGTCGATGCAGAAAAGCTGAATTTCAGTGTAACGTTATAAATTGTTTCACTCTGTGTGTTTGGTGATAAATTTACAGCAGAAAAGCACTTAGCATGTTGTATGCTCCTTCAGTCAACTTTTTTTTCCTATCCAGTTGTCATCTGCAAATGTAGCACTTCTGTTTGCCCCTTATACATCACTAAAGCACATCTTGAACAGTACATCCAATTAGAAACTGCTCTGAATATTTTGTGGAGTAGAGATAGCTATCTTGATTATCTAATTTGGAGGATTTTGTTGTGTAGGATGCGTGACTGGAAGGACACTTGAGAGATGTAAATGCTTGCAAACCTTTAATTAAGGTTTTCAAAACCACGGTCAGTGTTCATCTGGTTCCCTTTTTTCCTGTTCCTACCTCTCCTCTGTTTCACACTACCAGCAGCTGTCTTTATATGGTTTATAAAAGAAATGTATAAACGTGTATTGCTAATTTGTTTGTAAACTGTTTAATGTAAATGGTTTGTCAAGTCTGCCAGAGTAGGGTGGCATTAAAGCCATTTGCATCTGTAGCAGAGTGGTTGGTTCAAGACAACACAGTCCAAGACTAATATGGTGTTGCTTTGCTGGTGCTTTGTTGTAGACTCTTCCCAGAGGTTCACGTTATATGGGTGGAGTTCTGAGGTGACATTGAAAAGCCTTGTACCCTTTTGTTTAAACTAAATATTGCCTTGCACCGGGCAGCGTTGCTCTGGCTTGTTTGAATAAAGAGTCTCTTGACCTGAGCACTTGTACATTGTCTGGGGTTGTCTACGACAGCTCGGTTGCTGCAAATGTCAGATGTTGAAAAGCAGGAGCTGCTGTGCGTGTTTGTGCCTTCCTTTTGCAGGGGGTAGAGTGAGGCGGTAGGAAAAGTAACTTGGGCAATTATTCAGTGGGAAGCATGGCTGGTGCTGGCAGTGCCTGGAAGAGGCTTCTTTCTTCAGCTAGCTAAAAAGATGGCTGGAGAAATACTGCCTTACATCACATGGCTTGATGCTCTTCTGAGGAGGGAGCAAGTGAGACCCAGTTCCCACCATACCAGCTTCTTCAGTTGCTATTGTCACTATAGAAAAGCCATCTCAAAATGTCAGACGATGGGCTAGAGAGATTGCTGATGAATCAGCTCCACCAGAGTGCTGTCATTACACATCTTGCAGCAGCATGAAATGCGGGGATGGTATGGTGCCAGGCTTTTCGTTCGTATCTCCTTTGGAAGGCACTGTTTCTCCTTCCCCACGGCTGGCCTTGTTCCTGCTGTCGGGTTTCAGAACCGCTCCCTCCTTCAATTAGGGACTGCTGGATGATTGGTGGCCTGGGATAATGTCTGCTGCACGCTCGGGTATGACCGCAGCTCCCTCTGTTAGAGTAGTAATTGTTCTGACGGGCATGGGCGTTCGGGGTATGACTCATGAGGACAGCAGGCCTGGCGGGCCAAGCTGCTCGCCGGCCCGGCGGCCCCTTCTTTGCCGAAAGGCGGCACCGCGGCCGCCGGCAGGGCCGAGCAGCGCCTGCTGCCGCTCGCCCGGCCCC
>VYZP01002043.1:0-14699 GCA_013400635.1 Hypocryptadius cinnamomeus | reverse complement strand
TGAATACAGATTAGCATTTTTGTTTGAAAGTCTTTCAGGAACTCATGATCTTTGCAGGGCATACCAAGCTCCAGGATATGTTTGGACGACCCAGTCAAAAGCTAGCTGGCACAGGAATTAAGCCATGTAGATTTTTACATTTTTACATTTTTACATTTTTACATGTTGAACTTCAAATGGTGCAAAAGTTCTAGTAAAAAGTTTGACCAATCCAAATAATTCTGTAATAGTTGCTTTGTGAAGACAGTTACATATAAAATATGCCACAAAATGCTGACTTAAGCCAGAGAAAATGTTAAAATGTCAGGTTGTAATTAGGGTTTAAATTGAACTATACACAAGGAATAAAGCTTTTTAATGGAAGGGAAGAGCCAGTCATTTGAAAAGGTCATCATATTGTGATCCCTCCCAAAATGTGGTTCTGTTCTGGAAATGATGAAACAAACTCTGCCCTCTTGGTTCCTGTGTACTTGGTATGCTGTCACTGAAGTAATGCTAAAATATAATTTTCCTCCTTAAGAGGAGCATACTCAGATTTTAGGCAAGAAGAATGAAGCCAGATCGTGACTGTGTTCAAACTGAATTCTGCAAGATTGTATGACACTCTGGCACAGTTTCATAATTTTAATTCATCTTTATAGGGCATCTGTAATATAGAACTAGGGGGTTTATTTTGTGCTGGTATACTTACAGAATTATAAAAAAATCATTTAAATCACATGGTTCAGGTTTACCGCTGTAAACACAAATTCACAAATTTAGTGGTGGTGGGCAGTTAATCCAAGGTCTTCCTGTATTTTTGTCCCGAGATCCAATAAAACTTTAGCACTCTCCTGTGATTTTATCTGGAGAACATACCCTGGACTGTGACTTATACTGTATGACATAATCTCACACTGCCAGTGGGAAATCCTTTTACACAAGACTGTCTGAGGCACGTGGTTCTTCATATTGTCTGTGTTTCTTGATGTATTTCAGCTGTGGCAGACCCTACAACCAAATAGAAGCTGGAGATGGGACACTAAATAGAAATGATGCTACTACACACACCCTGAACAGAACAGGTAATTCTTTGTCAAAACCACCTCGTTCCCTCAAATTAAGTAATTATCCACTAAAAGGGCAGATGAGCTAGTCTGTTATAAAAGGAGAACACACACAGGTGTGTCCATACAAATTGTCTTGGACAATTTCATGTCCAAATGCTCCTTCCCTTTTCGTATGTACAGCATGTACAAAATGCTTATGGAGTTAAAATATAAAGGATATACTGTTCCTCTCAATTTACTTAAATAATGGTCCTCAGGGTTTTTTTTCTCTCTTCATTCCCCGCTGCAGTTTTTTACACTCTGCAGGGTTTGTCTTTAATGCCCTCGGACAGATTGTCCAACTTCGGAGCCAGGCAAGCAGCAGATATGTATTATGAGTCAGAGCTCCTGTTGCTGTTACTCAGAAGGTCACAGGCTGACTTCCATGAAACCCTTGCTGTTCACACCACAAGCTTTGTGACTTGTGTTTGCAGATGATCCTGCTCAAGCCACTTCTGACTACGAGACCAACAACAGCGACAGCAGTGACATCGTGCAGAACGATGAGGACACGGATTGCTCCAAGGAGCAGCCACGGAAGGGCTCTGGCTGTAGGTCCTACACTCCTGAGACCATCATCCTGCATCCCTTGACACCACCTGAGGTAGCTCCTCTAAGTTTCCCCAGCACAACAGAATGAGTGTATGCGAACACTGAGGGGGGAAAAAAAACCAAAATGAAAACTGAACTAAGCAAAAACGCAGATCTCCACAGAAAAAATGTGATTTAGGGGTGCTGCAAGGTATTATTGTCTTAAACAACAAATGTTTCAGTGTGATGAATGAGTGATGATTGTCTCACAGCATTCAGCTGTGAGCTTGCTTGAGATGCAGAGGGAAAGCTTTGTTTAGTTAAGTTTTCCACAGTCTGTTGTACAACTGAATTAATAAACTGCAGTTGGCAGGAGCTCTTGAAAAATTTATTGTAATCTGCTGGAGTTGGACATGCTGAGAGAAGGCATTTTGCTTGAAATGCTCTGGCATTTACTCATCTCCAGTATCTAAGTAAAATGAAATTCCAGGGAGTATACTGGGGGAAATGTGAACGGAGGGGCACAACCCAACTTTTATTTGCAGACCTTGTAAAACAGAAAGGTTTCAGTTTAAGGACTACAAATCTTCACTTGGACTGAGCTCTGTTAGCCATGTTAGGGTCTAGTGAATGGGTCCTGATGCAGAAGCAGAAACTGGGAGCTTTTCTCTCTGTACCACAGTGAATTTCACAATGGAGGCAGCCTCCCTTGGAAATGAATGAATGATCCCACGAGTGAATGAATGAGTCTCAGTGCTAAGTGCAGACACTGCTGTTTCATAAGCAGAATTTCCTATCCATTCAAGTGAAACACATTACAAAGGAGAGTGAGTAGCTGCAGGGCTGCAAGAAATGAGGACATCTACACTGAGCTGAGTGAAGTACCACTGACTTACACATGATGCTAATGTGACCTTAGCTTTTAAGAGCACCAATTTTTGCTTGAGATGCTTCACTGAACTAACAACCCATTTTTTTCTGATTTCTGGCACAGGACAAGCCTGTACTGGCTCCTGAACCCCTGGTTATGGACAACTTGGATCCCCTGATGGAGCAGCTAAATAGTTGGAACTTCCCAATCTTTGATTTGGTGGAAAAAATTGGGAAGAAATGCGGTCGGATTCTGAGTCAGGTGAGAGGTGCACCTTGTCTGCAGGGTCTAAATGTTGACAGATTTAGACACAGACATGTTAAAAGGCATTGTACTTACAAGCTGCTGATCCAATGAACTGTGATCCCTGGCACCTAATTCAAAGCTGACAATGTGAACTCTGTCTCATTATATTCCTTACTTTTCAATGTTTTTATTTTTAAATTTAAAAATGTGAAAGATAAAAATCATGCACCTATTTTGCCTTCTGCTTTCTGCTTTTCTGAATATTCTCTTGAGATACTTCCAGCCCTCACTGGGTTCTTTGGGAAACGATTTCTCATGGGGTTTAGCATGGGAGGGCTAAACAGTAAATATATTCAGTGGATGCAAGATACACAGAGTTTTGGTCCTCTTTTATGCTGAAGATTTCAGTATAAGATCCCAGAAATAAAAAGTTTCAGATTTCAGACTGGGCAAAAAAGCAAGGTTTGAGGAAGTGGGGGTAGAAAGACTTCTTGCTATATTCCCTCATTTTTAAAGAATCAGAACTTTGAGAGAAAATTCATATAATATTACATAGGGAAGATCTGCTATGAGTTGGGAGAGCTTACTAGTCAGCTTTCAGCTCTCAGGTTTTTATTCCTTCCTGTGGCTTTAATTTAGTTAGACACATAGCCTGTGTCTAGCCAGCACGATTAGTGTCACCTCCCATAATCACTTTCTTGGCTGAACTTTCTACTCTGTTATGCCCCTTTTCCTGGCACACTGACAAATTAGTCTTTTTTTTCTTATAGAAGTACTGAAGGTTATTAAACAGGAAAAGCAGATAATTATTTTTATTATTATTTAGGGATGAAAGGGAAAAAAAGCCCAAGAGAATCAGAGTGAACAAGGATCACTTTGCAAGGCATCATGTAGTGATGAGTGCTGGAAAGAAGAGATAAAGTTAATTGGTACAATGTGGTACAGTTATCACCCCCCCAGAAACACAGAGGTTAGTGTGTCAGGCAGATTTCAGTGTAACAAGCTCCAGAGAATGCTGGATCAATCCCTTGGTGGTTACCTATTATTCAGCTAGATTCAATTTTCTGCTGGTCAACGAGAAAAACCATGGCATGAATTCAGACTTATTCTGTGGTCTGCCTTTTTGTGTTCTGCAGCTTGGCAAGCAGCATCTGAGTTTGACCAGCCTGCCAAGTGCCTAGGTTCACTTTAGAGAAATAGGCAAACTGTGGATAGTGGATATATTTATTGGATAAACTCAGTGATGCTCACTGAGGCACTTTTGCACTGGACAGTGAGTGTGTGATGTGTGAAATGCTCTTCTGGATCATACTGCTCATTTCTCTAATAGCATGGAATGATAATGGAATGATGGATGAAACGTAAGGAAAACCAGAACTTTCTTTTAATGGCATAAAGAACAGTTTGGATGAGCCAGGATTTGTTCTGGTTTTGCATGGGTCCCTCTGCAGGCTTTAAGCGCTTCAGCAAGCTGCTGGGGTTTTGTACCTCTGGACACAAGTCCTCTGTGCTTCCCTCAAATTGCACTAAATCTCCTCACTCTACTTCCCACAATCTGTTTTCTGCACAGGTTCTCAACATGTTCTCCCCTTCACAGTTCCACAAAATGAGGCTTGAGAAATAAAATAGAGAAGCTTTAATATTTGTGATGAAAATTCAACATTTTCTGTAACAGCTGTTTGTAACTCCCTCTCCCTAACAGCAGAATGTAGAAGTTCAACCTTGTTCACAAAATAGAGATCCTTATTACCTAATGAAATTATTGCTAATGAAATTATTTTCAGAAATCAGGAAACTAAAGTATATAATTCTTTTTCTCCAGCCAAAAGCACTATTTTTTTTCCTGGTTTGATTTTTAAATCCTGGGATATTATTAACAAAGGTACACAAAAGCTCTAATGATTTATTCTCAGTATTTTGCTATCAAATGGACTAATCCATTAAAAAAAAGTCAATTCAAAAGCTGAATTAACTATGTTTGCCATGCTAGGTTAAATTTATGAGATGGAACAAAGCAAAGTTGACACATGCCTCCAGGGAAGCATTCATTTTAGAAAGCAAATGCTGGCTTAGCATCTTTGAAGCTGCTTGAGATATCTGTTCCTTCTTTGTGGAATGTTAAATTGATTTAGACATATAAAAAGACCCCAAACCAGTCAGGAGGCATGAAAGCATCTGTGCAAACTGGAGTGGCAAGCCCAGTCAATGTGGCAGTGACAAATGTGCATGAAAGGGTTCAGAGAGGAGCAGCATGAATTCATTCTCATTTCAGAAACGAAGAGCCAAGCTCTCAGAACTGAGCTGTTGCTTCATAAGATTCAATAATATCTGCCATAAAATTCAATAAAATCTTCAGTCACACTTAACACTTTTCTTACAGCTGCTGTAAGCTAAAACCTGTGGTTTAGCTTTTATTTCTGGGCCAATATATACTTATTTTATAGAGAGAAGTGGGGGTGCTCCTATGCTGGCAGCACAGGGGCAGTGTCAGAGGCAGGGTGGCATCACTGCA
The DNA here is from genome assembly GCA_013400635.1 of Hypocryptadius cinnamomeus. NCBI lineage: Eukaryota > Metazoa > Chordata > Aves > Passeriformes > Zosteropidae > Hypocryptadius > Hypocryptadius cinnamomeus. Next base: position 9,451 of record VYZP01002043.1, on the reverse strand, counting down.
GGGCCTGTGAGATGGTCCCTGCAGGATGACAGGAGGATTATTTGGCCCTCTCATCATCACACATGGGAGATGGGATATTCCTGGGATCATCACAGCAGCCTTGAGGAGCCACAGACTGGGTGGCAGCAGTTTCAGAGGAACATTTGTCTGAAGGAAGCAAACACACGAGACATAAAAAGGGCTGAGAGAGGGCTGCCTGCACACACTGAGAAGGGAACTGCAAATCTAAACTTTGCACATGTCCTGCAAGGAGATCCATCCCTGTGTGCCTGCAAACCCAGGAGAGGAGCTGGGTGTGAGTGACAATGTGCAAAACACCTTCCATTAGGAGCTGTGCAGAAATGCTTCTCCTTCGTCAGGCAGTGCCGCCAGAGTCTCTGAGTTATTCAATATAACTTATATAATACAATATTCAGTATAATATTTCACTGAATGATTCATTCCAGCATTAGCCATGCTCAGAGGCAGGACAGGGAGGCTGGATTTTTACAGCAGTGTGGTGGCACCTCTGGCAAGCCCCTGGCAGCCGTGGGAGTGTCCCTGGCTTGTCCCTGGCAGCAGGGGACACACTGAGCCCAAGTGTTCAGCCCACAGGATTCCAGCTCCCAGGGAGCTCCTGAAACAGCACGTGGCTTGGGAAGAAAGTATTTTGAAAGACAGAAGCACATTAAAATGTTTCATCAAGAGCTAGGAATAAAAAAAGCTGCACAGTTGTTGTTTCTGGGTTTTCTTGGGTTGTTGTTTTTTTTCAATTAAAGGATTTGGCTAGTTGAATTTGGGGAAGACATTAATGCCCTTTTTTCCTATTTCTGGCCTGCTTTTACACCTGCTTTCTTCCTATTTGCTGAGAGAGAGAAAGAAAGAGGAAGGAGTGGAGGAAAGGAAGGAAGAAAGCAAGGGGAAAAAAAAGAAAAAGAGAGAAAGAAAGAAAAAGAAACAGACCCAAAAAGAGACAGAAAGAAAAAGAGAAAGAGAAAGTGAAGGAAAGAAAAAGTTATTTAAGTGGCCAAAATAATTGACTGTTTATACTTTCTGAGAATAATTGCCATTTTACTCCAAGTCAGAGGGAAAAGCTGTCATTCCTACACATCACAGTCAACTTTGCTTCTTTTCAACTGTGGAATTTCCCAGCCGCCAAAATCCAAGGGGAGAAAAAACATGCTTTTATTACATGCTTTATTGAAGATACCTGTCCAGTCCTGCTAGTGTAGACAAGGAAGATTTGGTCCTGCTGAATATTTTTTCATTATGATTCCTCTTTTTGTACAGAGTTGTTTTGCTGAAATAAGTGGCTTACATTCCACTGGCCTAAAACTGGAATGTGAGACTCATCTGTCTGTAGGTGAAATATTGCATCCCAGCTGATACAGTTAAGCCATGATTCTAGAGAGACAAACAGGGTTATATGCAGATTCTAATCCAAATTATGCATAAGGTCAGCCTATTCCCAGGGGGATCCCGTGGGGTTTTCAGAGAGTAATGTTTTGCCTTTTACAGCCCCTTTTATTCTAAGCTCCTGTCTTCCAGAGCTCAGTAGTTCAGTTGTGGTAGGAGGAGCAGTGAGAGCTGTGGCCCCCAGCAGAAGCCCCTGTCAGATTTTGGGCACTAGAGGCTGGGGTCAGACCCCACACTCCACCTGCCTCTGCACCATCACTGCTTTGCCAGAATTACTTCACAGGCAGGTTTTGCCTGGTAGGGAATGACCATGAGGGGAGGCAGGATTAAGGTCCTTAATGCTGCAAATTGACTTCCTTTTTTTGTTATTATTACCCTAAAAATCCACAGTGACGGGGCATTTGGAGTTGATGTTCTTTCAACTTTAGGTGCAGCTCATAGGTCCCAATTTATATACCAAATATACAGGCACAAGCAGATGTTTGATTTATACTCAGATGTAAAACACAAAATGTAATTTGTGACCATTTCTTGCCCTAGAGCACTCATCAGTCCAAATGTGCTTCAGTTGCTTAGCTCTAGGTGGGTCATTACCAGGCAGATGGCACCAAAAGGACAGAATTTAGCTAACAGCAGTAAATAAATAAAGATTCTGCGAGGCTTTAGGGTCCAATTTGCAACAGAAGTGAAAAGATCAGGCAGTGATTTTACTGTGTCCCATTATTTTGTATGTCAAGTTCAAACTTGTCTTTAGAAGTGCCCATTTTGTGTCAGCTGCTGCCTGCATTTCTGAGCATTCACCTCTCCTGGATGTTTACACTCCCCTTGTGCAGGAATGCTTAGGGCATCTCTGCCTCCTGAGCTCTTTGCTGCCCCTGGTATCCCATTGGAGTAATTTTTATCATTTCACTTTCAAACCTGGAGAGAAAGCAGGAACACAATGCATAGGAGCCACGTGGTTCCCCTTCTGTCAGTCCTTTGCTTGTTCTTCCTTTCCTGGGAATTCACTTGAGCCAAGGATTTGGGAAAATACTCCCAGGAAAGCAGATTTTTATGGGGTAATTCAACCTAAGGAGTTTTATGTCTAATTTGTAGAGTTTTTCTCATCTACTTAGCAGCTTGGGTTTTTTGTTGTTTTTTGTTTTTTTTCTTTCAGGTATCATACAGGCTTTTTGACGACATGGGGCTGTTTGAAACCTTTAAAATACCAGTGAGGGAATTTATGAACTACTTTCATGCCTTGGAGTGTGGATACCGAGAGATACCTTGTAAGTAAAAACTCCTGGCAGATAATGATGCTTCCCTCAGGTTTTGGGGATTTTGTATTGAAGCCTTTCTTCTTGCATTTCTTGCATTATAAAGCTACTTTTTTTTCTTCCAGTGTATATCATGATCAGATGGATGGCTAGGCAGAGGCTGGTGCTGAACCGCAGCCTGTCATCTTTTTTTCTTTGTATTTCATCTTTTACATTGTTTCATAATTCATGGCCAAATCTGCCAGAAAGCCAGAAATCATATAAAGCTGTTATAAGTAAAGACTGTTTTCCTGATAGTGCAAGTGTGCCCCAGTTGGAGGTTCTTGAAACATTTAACCCCCTAAAGGCAGCTTGGACTTTTACACAGTAGCAGTGCTATGCTACCAAAGGAGATGAGCTTTATAAGCAGAAAAAATATGCCCAAAACATGAGTGAACCCTGTTGCATTACTACAACTTAGCTGATATTTTTCAGTGGGAAACATTTATTCACTGAAAAACCTGTTTTCAGTCATCCCCAAAGTATCTGCTAATTCAAATCAAATTTATCAAAGTGCTTCAGCTGCAAAAGATTCCTGTTTTCCCAAGAGGAAAGAGTTGTTACCCCCTTTAGGTGGCAGATAAACCCAGCACTGAGGAACACAGAGCACCCTGTTTTCTCTACACTCACAGGAAAATGTGGAGACGTCATTATAAGTCATGTAGTCTCTCTGTCAAATATTAAATACCAATTGGAGCAGTGGGAAGGCTTTAAGGAAAGCTACCTCAAAATGCCTTCAGCCAGGTGGTTTGGAGTCTGTTCTGGGAAGGAGAGACCCAATTTCGATCCTTTCTTTGTGTTTGAGCTGGATCAGGGATCTAAAGCAGCCTGAGGAGGTTAGAGAGGGAAGCCCCACAGCCTGTTCTGCTGAAGCCATTCTCTTCTGTCTAAAACATTCAGCTATTCATAGAGTCTCTGGGATTTTTGTGAACCTAGCACTCTATTTCCCTTGTTTTTTTCTTAAGTGGTTTTTTTTGTTTGTTTTGTTTTACTAAAGCAGAATCTCCTTCTAATACAAAACCAATTTGTCTTCCTTTTTTTCATTTCTGTGAAAAAGGTAAAACCAGGTGTGATGCTCGTGCTAATGTTGGTTTTGTCTCTGCTGGATTGCCTGCCACACGGTACCCACTAGATGGTGCTGCTAGCCCTGTGTCAGAAATCCCCTGATGTTTTATAGCTGGGTGGTTTTCTCCCCATCACAGATCACAACCGAATCCATGCCACGGATGTTCTGCACGCCGTGTGGTACCTCACAACCCAGCCCATCCCGGGACTGCCGACTGTCATCAATGACCACGGCTCAGCCAGTGATTCAGGTATATTTACATGTCATCATCCTGAAGTTTCTCTCATGAAATTTGCTGTCAGGAAGGCAACAGCCGGGGATTGCATGCGGAATTTTTTGGCAGTCTGTAAGAATGCGTTGAAGTTCAGTAGCACAGTGGGTGTTGAAGGTGTTGAGGTGTGTTTGTGTAACTTAGAAGGGAATGGAATTGTTCCTCCAAAGCCTAATACTTCACATCTAATGATGTGTGAATGCAAGCTTTTGTGGTCACCTTTAATGACAGATGTTTGTTACCATTTGGTTTTTGCAAAAGGTTTTTATTTTTGCAGAATGTTCTTTCCTAGGAAAACTGCATTATTAATGTTTTTCAGTGCTGTATTACAGGCACTGTAGACTTAAATCCTAAAACCTTCATTGTTTTGCTATTCTACAATTTCTGGGGCATGCAGGCAGTGCTGTGCACTTGCCACTGCTTGGCTCTCATGAAGTGTTCTTTGCTTTTCCTCACTATCTCCAAATAAAAAGACTTGTTACCATCTGGCAATTGCTTTACAAGACCACTCTTCTGTTTTATGATTGCTCAGTACAGGAAGCTGTGCTTCTTGCATTTTTATATTAACTTCTCCATGTTCAGCTGTGGCAACTAGAAGACCTGTCTGTGTTTTGTGGGAGTTTTCAGAGAGCTGCTGGAAAAGAAGGAGTTTGTTCCATTTCTGCTTTTTTTCATTTTCTTCTTCTTTTTTTTTTTTTTTTTCTGTTGGTGTTAAATGGTTTTATTCCTGAGAAAAATTTATTAGCAAGGGATTCCAGTGGCTTTGTAGGTAAGGTGGAATGAAAGGGGTTGAGCTCTGGGGCTTTTTGATGTTTGTAATTTGAAAGACATTGTTCAGCTGTGTGCAAGACCAATTTGAGGTCGTTCAGATTAAATTAGCCAAGCATCCCAGTATCTGTCTCTGACAGATATGCTCAAGATGCTTCAAAAAGAGGATGATAAGAGGATTATCAGCAAAGATCGAAAGTCTAGACATTTGTGTTGGAAAACATGCACTGTAATTTAATTATTAAATTCTCGTCCATTGCTTTAAGGAGTGCCAGTGTCTCATGGACTTGTCTACATGATGAAAAAAATTAGAGAAAGGAGTGAGAAGATCAAGTTTCCCCACAAAGCTCCAGCATGGCTGTGAATCCATGAATCACTGCTTGTAACTTACATAGTTGGAGAGTGGGTTTTGCTGGAGGGCTGGAAGATCCCCAGGTGGGATCAGAATTTGTTCCTTTCCAATTGTTTGCCTTTTTGTACTGGATCACAGGCACAGAAAGCACTGAGGTCAGGCTGCATTTATCCTTACTGTAAATTTGTTCCTTCTCTTACAGTAAGTCACTGAAAGAGTGGCCCTGGAATTTTTACTGTTTTCATTTCTTTATTTCTGCTCAGATTCTGACAGTGGCATCACTCACGGCCACATGGGATACGTGTTTTCAAAGACATACACACCTACAGACGACAGCTACGGATGCCTGGCTGGCAACATCCCTGCCCTGGAGCTGATGGCTCTTTATGTGGCTGCAGCCATGCATGATTATGATCACCCAGGAAGGACCAATGCCTTCTTGGTAGCAACGAGTGCTCCTCAGGTAAATAAACCTCAGGCAGTGTTGCTGTACAGTTTGGAAGGTCTCGATGGCAGCTTTTCCTTGCTAGTGGTGCCTGTGGCTTCCATTAAGCACAAGTCTGCCAAATATTTTGAAACAGCTTGTCAAAGTGACAGAAATAATCACTTCACTTGGGGATTGCTGGTGAGAGTCTTCTTACACACCCTCAGTTAGCAGAGCTGTTGAGGAACGTACTGATAAACTGTGTCAGTGAAGATGGTAGAGCTCTGCTGACTGATAGAGAACCTGTAACTGTGGAAGAATGGAAGAATTATTCTGCCAAGTAATGCACAGAAAGATTAAATAAAATAAAACATCTCAGTTGTATAGCTGACTGTGCTTTGCAAGTTAAGTGTGCATGATCATAACACTTTTTCTGTTGCTTCTCTAGGATATGAGCAGCGTCAGTGTTTTTATGAAAGTATTTGGAGGCAGGGAGTGGAAAATAATCTCAGTGTTATAAATGTAGAATTGAGGCTTGCCTAAGGTTACACAGAAGTTACTGCCAGTCCTGAGAGTTGAATTCAGCAATTCTGAGTCACTCGTTACTGGCTTAATTATGAGATCATCCTTCCTTGCTTTACATAGCTGACCTGCCTGGCTTCAGCACAATGTGCTGAAAAATACTTCTATTGATGAGGAAGTTTAAAAAAAAAGATATTTTAATGGTGGTAGGTCAGGTAGGGATGCAGAAATTCTGGATTTACTCCCCAGCATGCAACCAAACTCCCTCTGTCACCAAAAGCAAGTCACCTGAACTCGCTCTGGTGTCACTTGGTGTCTGTGAATTGATAGAAATGCTTCTCATCCTTGCAATGCATTTCTGTGATCAAGAGCTTTGATACTTTGGCCAGGTAAATAGACTGGGAGAAGACGTGTGCTATCTTTAAATCTAATTACATGAAACAAGTGCTATAGCTCTGTGCTTGCAAAAATCAGAAAAGGAAGTTAGATGATTAGCCTTTTTGTACTTACTCTAGTTTTAAAATAAATTATAGGAAAAAATAATTTTCTTGTTATTTTCTGAACAGAATTACCATCACTATGAGAGTTCAGCATCTTATTTTGATAAAGATTTGACCCATTTTGGATTTTAGCACTGAGATATCTGTCAGGCTGAGTCTGTGTTTTCAGGTTGCAAACTGGAATTTCACCTGTTTCTGTGTTTGGAATCAGTCCTACATGGACACCACTGCCTGGTGCAATTACCAAGAGCAGTAATTCATTCAGTGAGGTTCATTCTGACAGTAAGGGAAGCACACACCTATGCTATGTTAGCCATCAGCCTGTGGCCTGAAACAGGGTGATCCATTGCTGTGATTTTACTAAGATGGTTTTGCTGAGATGGTTTTGCTAAGATGGTTCTGCTAAGATGGTTTTGCCACGATGGTTTTGCTGAGGTGGTTTTGCTGAGGTGGTTTTGCTAAGATGGTATTGTGAAGATCATTTTGCTGAGAGGGTTTTGCTGAGATGATTATGCCGAGATGCTTTTGCCAAGATGATTTTGCTAGGATGGTTTGGCCAAGATGGTTTTCCTGAGATGGTTTTGCTAAGAAGGTTTTGCAAAGATGGTTTTCCTGAGATGGTTTTGCTAGGATGGTTTTGCCAAGATGATTTTGCCAAGATGGTTTTACCGAGATAGTTTTGCAAAGATGATTTTACTAAGATGATTTTGCTTAGGTGGTTTTGTGTAGATGATTTTTCTAGGATGGTTTTGCTGAGATGGTTTTGCTGGGATGGTTTTGCCGAGATGATTTTGCCAAGATTATTTTGCCGAGATAGTTTTGCTGAGATGGTTTTACGTAGATGATTTTGTGAAGATGGTTCTGCTGAGACGATTTTGCTAAGATGGTTTTGCGTAGATGATTTTGTGAAGATGGTTCTGCTGAGACGATTTTGCTAAGATGGTTTTGTGTAGATGGTTTTGCATAGATGGCTTTTTATAGATGGTTTTGCCGAGATGGTTTTGCCAAGATGGTTTTTTCGAGGTGGTTTTGCTGAGGTGGTTTTGCCGAGATGGTTTCGCTGAGGTGGTTTTGCTGAGATGGTTTTGCATAGGTGATTTTGCGAAGATGGTTTTGCATAGATGGTTTTTTATAGATGGTTTTGCTGACATGGTTTTGCCAAGATGGTTTTGCCAAGATGTTCCTCAGCTGCCCCTTGCCCGCGTTGCTTCCACAGGCGGTGCTGTACAACGACCGCTCCGTGCTGGAGAACCACCACGCTGCTGCTGCCTGGAACCTCTTCATGTCCAGGCCAGAGTACAACTTCCTGGTCAACCTGGACCACGTGGAGTTCAAGCATTTCCGCTTCCTCGTCATCGAGGCCATTCTGGCTACTGACCTGAAGAAGCACTTTGATTTCGTTGCCAAGTTCAACGCCAAGGTGAGATCAGTTTGGGTTTCTGGGGGACAGTCAGAAAAGATTGTGGGCCTTGGGAGCATCCAGCAAAAGGGTTTCTGTTTCCTCTGAATGTCCTTTTGGCTGCTGTAAAATGTTGAATATTAATCCAGCCTTTCTGTTGGGTTTTACTCATTTAAAGTTAGTGACACAGCTTCTCTTCTTATATATATTTACCTTTTTTTCAGAAAGTGGTTTAAGGGTAAAAATATCACTAGCTATTTTTACATTCTACTTTTCAACATTGCTTTCTTTTGTTCACTGGCACTTCAGACCTATTAGAAAAGCACTCGGGGGAAAAATCAAAGGTGTTATTACCAAGTTTCCATAATGGCTACTTTAAGTGAATTTTTACTGATTTAGTGGTACTGTTGTATAATCAAAGCAGAAATCAGAGCAGTTTTGACATTCGAATTTCAAATGCAGTAAAAGCATGGTCTTCCTTTCCTTTCTTTTTCCAGAGAAAGGTCACTAAACATCTTTCCTGCATGCTCCATTCAGTCAGCCATAAAACCACAACCCTGAGAAACCATTCTTAAAAACTGTTTACAGTTTCAACCTAACTTACTGGAAATCACCTCCTATTAAGATATTTTAATAAATTCCATCACCCATCAAAGCTGTTGGCATGTTAACTAGATACCTGCCTTTGGAGCTGGTAGTGCTTTCTTGTTCCTTGTGAGAAACCCCCAAAAATTGTGTGTTTTGTGTCTGGGACCTCCTAGCTGCTTTGGTGGGGTGGCATGGATAAAATCTTTCCTGTGGCATTACTTAGGGTGGATCTGTATGCTGACACTTTGAAGCCTCCACGTGTACGACTGGGGTTTTTTTTTCCATTTTTTCCCCTGTAATATCTTTCTTTGTCAGGCTTTAAGAAGCTGTGGAGAAAGGCCCTAGATGTGGTCCAGGGTAGAAAGAGAACTGATCTGTAGATCCATAAAAGTCTGAGCTCCTTCTGAACCCCTGCCAGTCACGTCCCCTCCAGCCTTAACCTTTCTGCTTTTATTTTAGAGCAGCTGACAGTATGTATCACTTTTTCTTGTGAGAGGAATGAAAAAATAGAGAAAAGGAAAAGGGAGGAAATCGTTTCAGCCATGCTTAGATCAAACAGGGAAATAAGCTCATTGCACACATCTTCACCCTGCAATCAAACCATCATGATATTTTATACTAATTTGTATTTATACACCAATAGGTATCAACTTCTTGAAAAATGTCATGGAAAGATTGCATTTGTTTGCTTTCCTAGTAAATGCTTTCAAGTGGGTGCATAATGTGCACTTCTAATATATAATATAATATTATATGTTATATAGTGTGTATATATAATAATGTATTATATATATTATTATATACTATATATAATAGTATAGTATAGTAGTATATATAATAGTACATAGTATATATATTTTGTAATACAATA
>VYZP01002025.1:0-22858 GCA_013400635.1 Hypocryptadius cinnamomeus | reverse complement strand
TTCTGATGGTATCTAAACACTTATTTAAACACAGTCTTCCATTAACTTGGAGTGCCAACAACAACAGAAACATTAAAAGAAATCATTCTAAATATCTTTGGTCATGGAGGTACCAGGAAGAAAAACCAGTCCTCTTTCTGCAGTAAAATGCATGGAAAGTAAATCTTTGGGTCTTAAATTACTATTTTTCTTTTTATTTTCAGCATGCCAACTGTCTTGTCATCTTTACTTTGTCCTTTCAAACCACTGAGTTTTACCACCCAGACTGCCCTCTCAAGAACAGCACATGGAATATGGATGGTTTGGGTTCAATCATATACATTTGGCAGTGCTGGATTACTACCAGTTTTCTTAACACATTCCCATTCATAACAAGTTGGCATGAAACATTATCATGAGCAACACTCTATCATATCTACTATTTTTGTCAGTTTTATAAGGCCCAAAGATGTCCTATATAATCTGTACTGGCACAAGGCAGAGTTTTTCCCCTCATTGACGGCATATTGTTGGCTCTTACTGATTTCTTTGTAATCTCTTAAGTACCTAAAAATAGCAATGTTTTTCTTAACAGAATTAAACACATTGGCCTTGCAAAACATTTCAGCTGCTTTGGGAGAATGTGGACGTTTGTCATTGATTTTTCATAAATACGGGGCAGCCCATGTGATGAAGACATGGTGCATTGGAGAGCAGAGTGCAGCATCTTTCTTTCAGCTAGTCAAACTGAAAAGAACAGTCATATCCTCTGACGAAGAATTATTCCTCATTATGAAGAATATTCCACCAACAGTAAAATATTCTCAGTCATTTTATAAGTAATGCATGAGCCACTGGCACCAGGGACTCATCAGGGAGCAAGAAGCAGGCGGTCTTCTTAGCCACATATGTGAGGTGGTATTTGTGATACTCTTATGTTATTTGTGATGTCAGAACTGAATGAAAGAGAAATACATAACATCATGCTTTTGGCAATGCAAGCTATGTCATCTGTAACCTTGGTCAGCATCCAAATGCTCACCCAGCCACTTGCCAGCTACCCTACTGAACAGAACAAAGGTAGAAAACAGAGAGAAAAAAATCTCACAAGTAAAAATACAGAAAGGGAGAGCAACTGGAGGCAAATTAAAACAATTTCTTACCAATTAAAATAGATTCAAACAGAGAGAAACTTCAGTCACTTCCTTCTCCTGCTTCCTTGCAGAAAGGCCAGCTCCCTGACCAGATTCTTCCTCCTCTCTCACGAAAGGATGTTATGGACCTGTCAATCTCTGCTACCACTTTTTGACAGCTGGGGTGATTATTGTGCATAGAGTTTGGGTGCCTGCCTTAGCCATGGTGTCCTCAAGTGCAGAGGCTCTCCTTCCTCTGCTGTGATGGAGCTGAAAAAGGCCCAATATTCTCAGTGCTAAGGAACCGAGGGGTCTGATCGGGGTAGGCAAAGCATTCCTCTGTCAAATGTTGTACCAATTCAGTGGGATTACATGTGTGTTCTGTCATAAAATTCCAGGCCTTGGAGGGTGATATCTGCCCTAGGCATCTGCCAAAATCCTCTCACACACCCTGTTGCCCAGGGATTGACCACATCAGGTCACATTTTTCTGTCAACTTACCAACAAGTTGTTTACTCTTGCACTTGAATGCAATCAAGTTCCACCTATCCAGAAATATCAGGTAATAGGACCAAAGAGTTCACAGTGATAATGCCTTGTCAATATTTAAGAAAGCGTGAATTTAAATGCCAAAACCATTATTTATATTGGCTTTTGAAGGGGGAGCTGTCGGAAAAAAAATTCACCACAGTAGGTACTCTGAAAGTTCCATCATCCTATGCTAAATGAGTTTTGTTAGATACATAGAAAGAACAGACTTGCACTTCTCTGCTGGGTTGACAGCAGAGAATCCAACCATACCTTCACTGCTAAGCATTCAAACTTTGAGAGCTCTCTCTACTGACACTTAAAATTTATAGTTCTACAACAGCCCATACAGCAGCATTGATGGGGACTGTAAAGCATCAGAAAGCCCACAGAAGTAAAGCAGTACCTATCCTTTACAAAGGACTGTACTGAAAACCAGCATGTGCACTAATATAATCCTTCCTTTGTAAAGTTCCTCATACTTTTACGCAAACCATTGAGTGTAGGAGTTTGAGAACAAATCGTGAAAGAGCATTTTAATTCCCAACTATTCATCTAAAAATTTCTCTTCTCCAATGACCTCAGAGCATCTCCTAAAACTGGTTATTTCATTTGTTTTTCTTCTGTTTTGCATTACCCATACAGATGCTGAAAAGTCAGTTACACACCTTTTCTTGATGCATGATCTCAGGGGATATATAAGAGATTCATCAATCTTGCAAAATTCTCAGAAAATCAAATTGATGCTTATAAAGTAATATAAAACCCAGTGGCCTGCATAAACATGATTAGACACATGAGGTTGAGCATCTTCCTACATAATCTCTTCACATCAAAACTAATTTCTGCTAAAAGAGCTATCACCTGAACTCCCTGAAGAGTAGAGTTAAATTTCTTGCATAATTTTTGCCTTTGCTTACACCAATTCTATTCCATTTTTTCTTTTTATACAAAAAGCCATGTCAAGTTTTGCCTTCTTTCCCTTTTGTTATCAGTCCCTTTTAAAATTTATCACCATCATTTCATAGTTTAATAAATTTTCTCACTCATTCTCTGCTACATTTCAACAGTATTGATTTCAGAATATCTGCCATTCTGCCTCAGGCAGGATTGTAACCTCATCTATTGTTCTATCTTAATTCCAGCTCCCTCCAGATTCAGAGAGAGGAATTCCCTTCACACTAAAATAACAGACTCCCACTTCCAGTAGTAAAGGAGATTGAACTTAGAACTAAACAGAAGTCAAATTTAGTTCCCGGCTCTCTTTCTGATAGCATGAATTTAGTTAAGCTAAGATGTTGCTGTCTACTTTGACAAATAGCAATATTGAAGATGTAGCAGGAAGAGAACTATTTAGCCAGGTGTTCCTTTGCAAAGGCTCCCTCTTTACAGTGAGTCAGAGCAGAGTATGGGGTTGATAAAATGTGGCTGATAATAAACTTGTGGGTAAACGAAAGGCTTTGTTTAGCTTATTATTGAAAAAAAAATCTTGATTTCACATTCACTCCCACTTCCCTCAATTAAAAAAATGTTCTTAAAAGGCTCTTAGTTTTTTTGCTTAGCTGGGTACTTGAATAAAAAAGACTGAATAGCACATCAAAGTAATGTTAATGTGTGCCTTGGTTCCTGTTTGTGTATAGATGACCAAATTCATAGCACTGCAGTTCCACTGCAACTTACTTATTCACAAGTTCGCTAATTTGCCATTTTTTAAAATCACTTAATTAGGACAATTCAAAGAAAATTTCTTTTCTTTTAGCTCTGCAAGCAGATAAGAACATGTGCAAGCCCTATAATACTTTCTACCAAAGTAAGGTTTCAACCAGCTGTCGTGCACAATCTAGACCATGCAAAGCAATAACCAGCCTGTTTTACAATTGACAGAACCCACTCAGCCCTAAAATGTAGTCTCCCATACTCAACTACCAGCATGAAGGAAGGGTATGTGAAAATCTACCTGAAAAATACATAGTGATTTTTCCAAAGAAATTCCGTTATTCCATTTAATAGGTGGGCATTTCTGACAAAAAGCTCAGAAGTACACTGTTGGACAAATTTTTAGAAAAACAACTGAAATTTATGGACCAGTGTTATGTTTGGTAAGGGCTCAAAGTCAAAATTTAAAGCTTACATATTCCACGTATCCAAGGAGTAGGGGATTGAGTGGTCTAACAGGAAACCAAGGTTTGTGGCTTAATGTAGGAGGTTTAATTTATTTGGTTCTCAGTATGATCAGCATCAAGAGGGAGCACCAAAATCAGTGAACAATGAGACACTGCTACAGTGAGAATACATGAAGAAAGCACAGCGTTGCCCAAAGCTTCAGGGTGTTTACTAAAAGACCAGGGATGCTGTCGCTGAGACTAATTTTGCTATATTCAGTTTCTTCTATTCACTGAAAACCTGTACATAAAAGGTGTCATTCAAAGCCTTCCATTATTCATTTCAACTGATGCAAACTAAATGATGCACTTGAAGCACAAGTGCACAATCTGGAACACAGCATTTTCAATACAGCCTTACTCTTTGCTTCATTTTATTGCTTATGATTGTCCAAATGTGCTACATCTTCACAACCTTCTGGAGATATTCTAGAACTTCAGCTTCAAATAGATAGCAAAAAAGGACTGCAACAAAAAATTGATGAGATTGACTTAATGCTTTCAGTCTATTCCCTAGGCCAGAGTAGGTATCTGACTTGTAGAAATCATAACTGTGGGTTTTGAGGAACAATACAGTCAGGGGAAGACAATACCACAGCACAGAGCAAAAGGAGAGGATCTCAGTCACAAACACAAAGATTTTAGGGAATGAACAGGACAAAAAGAAGTCAGGATCAAATGACAGCAGAAGCTAAGTAGGCGTGGAAACAACTGACAAAGGCCTTGAAAGAATTTATTTAAACATTCCTTCAAGGAATGTTAAAATTACAAATAACGAAACAGAAAGTAAATAGAAGGATTAAAGCAGACATTATCAATCCAACATGGAAGACAGAAAATATCCATCCTCATCATTTCAGCAATGTTCAAGACAGAAAAATGGACAAAGACATTGCAGAAATCAAGGTGAAAGTCAAAGAAGCCTCAGAATAAGAATTATCACAAAAATTGAATGGTGGATAAAGTATATGATGGAACTGAACTAAATTTACCATATTTCAGTGAATACCTACGAAGATAAACTCTAGTAGAGCAAAGCAACCATTCTCATTTTGATAAAAACAGCCTTTTTATGTCCAACACACATCTGCACTGTTACTCTAGTGATATAAAAACACACATATATACTCATTTAGCCATCAGCAAGTCTGACATTTTAAAAGCCAAACCAGCCTGCATAATATCAGTGCCCCAGCTTTCAACAGCAAAGATCACAGTGAAGTGCACAACTGAGAATGCAAGGTTGTGATGACACTGGAAATAAGTTCCAGAAATCAAAAACACTTGGTAATTGGAGTTTCAAATTATGAAGAGTCATCCTCACTTAAACACATAACATCTTTTCACATGCCACAGATCACTTACTGAAACCAGAATTCTTCACTCCCTACTTCAGGTCTAAAAATCTGTCCATGAAACATTCCCCTAGATTGTGCAAAAGCACAAAAACAATAATGTCACATATCCATATAAAAGAGTTAGTAATTAACATTTAGGACAGCAAAAGCTATCACCACTGATCAAGCTGGCATACATCTTCATATCTCCTTCCTGCGAATCTTCTCTACCATCTTGCCGCTTCTTTTCATGCCCTAGACAATTAACTATGGAAATCACCGGTAGCCTAAGCGGCACAGTTCCGAAATCAAAGGCCTGCCTGCAGGACGAGAGGGAGAGCACAGGCAGAGAAAGCATCCTCAGAGCCTTACCTTCCAATTAGCAGGAACTCCCCGAGCACTCCCAGGCGCCGCATGGCGATGAGGATGCCCCTGACTGTCATTCCCTCGCAGAAGCACACCACCACCCTAGCCTTGGGTAGCCTCTCTCGCAGCTTGCGCAACAGGCGATCAAAGCTCTTCTCGCCGGCGTTGCTGTAGATCTTGTCAGAGTGAGCAATGCAGAGACCTTCTTGGGCAGCCAGCTCTTTGAAGGCTTCCATTCCACTTTCCCCATAATTTCCTGTTAAAAAAAAAAAAAAATAGATCATATCTTGCATTTAGCCAATTGAACTGTGATGGGAAAGTGATAGTTTCCCCCTCCAAAATCAAGCAGCATTAGCAGAAGGAAGAGCAAAAAACATCCACCAAAGTGAATCTGAGTTCAGTGGAGTAACAGGATATCCATGTATCACTAGGTTTTAACAGAACTGGAGACTGCAAGTTTCTTTTCTTACGTTGACTCAACAAAGAGTAAAGGGGACATCAAACAAGCAATGGATAGGTAGAAAAGGGGACAGATCAGACAGTAAGAGTGAAGTTTTATTGACATTTCTACGGCAAAACCCACAGCTGAGGTAATTTAGGAAAACAGGAATAGGAAAGGGAAAAAAAGATTTAATTCTAAGCTGTCCGTATAACATTCAGTCCATGTTCACAAAAGTGAATGAAAGATGGATGCACATTTAAAACATGCTGATCTGGTAACATTTTCAAAGTCACACAAATTTGACCAAGCAATGTTCATGACAGCTAAAATTTAGGCTTGATGATGTCTCTCTTAGAATATGAGACTTTCTAACTGAAAGAACTTGAAGAATAACCCTTCCCAAGACAGAAATATTTGAACTGTGTTGTCCAAATTATATATATAAACTGATTCTCAAATTCACTTGTATTTATACATTCAGCAAGCCAAAACAACAGTTTTACAAAACTCAGAGTGCCTTCTGCTATAGAAACAAGTGAAACCCCAAGTTTCTTTGAATATTTTATGCCTGACATGAGCACAGGACTTATGATGAACACCCATCACGTAAGAGGAACAGATGGATTAAAAAAACCCCATATCTATTAACAGTAACAAGAAATGGTTCAAAAAGAGAATAGTTAATTTGATGCTATCCATATCCATAATGTTTCTTTCATTTAATGAGGGAGTAAAATCAGATATGCTGATCTCTTCCAGACCCAGACCTTTTCAAGCAAGAGATGATTGAAGAGGTCCCACTTCCCTGTTTCCAGCAACTGTTTGAAACAGCAAATTGCAAAAAGGAGGACTTCTGAATAAGCCTAAATTTCTTCACCAAAAAAAATTAAAACTCCTCAAAAATATAGCCATCAGAAAGAAAATGCAGCAGGAGACACTTCAGGCACTCTGTAGAAACCCAGTAGAAATACGTGCATTTTTCCAAAAACAGGGATCATTTGCCACAGATCAACACTATGCAGACACACTATGATAGTCATTGTCATACCATGTTGCAGACAAACCTGACAGGTCTAGTGTCAAACACAAAACTGAAGGTCCCCAGCCCTTTGCACTGATCTGCCCTAGTTTCTCATAAATTTGAAGCGCAGCAGAATGGCCTCTTTTCTAGCCTGTGACTCAACATCATATTCAGCAATCAGGTCAATTCTGCTTTTTTTTCTGTGAGCCAGAGGTACTCCAGAGCAGCAGTCCTGCCTGGGTGTGGGGACGAGAGGAAGATATGTGCCTGGTGGGAATTCACCACAAGCAGCCCAATCCCACAATCCTGTACTTGGGTAAACACTGTGGCCTTGTCATATGCTGAGAATGACCCAGATGGAGACATTTCCAGGTATTTATAGACCAGGACCTGCAGTCACCAAGGGACTTACTCCAAGGCAGCACAGTTTGAGCTGTGCTGCTTTGATGACTTGCCTCTAGTCCCAGACTGAGGCAGGACAACCTCACCCCTGACTTGCCATTAGCAAGAACTTTATGCTTCAGAAGGATATATTTCCCAATTTCATGTGGAACTTTGTTCGACAGAGACTCCTTTGAAACCAGCAGGGTTATTCTTAAAGTCTTACCTAAGCAGGGACAGGAGTCCTGAATCCTATTAGATGTTTAGGCAGTGCATATTAAAAATACATATATAGCAAGTTTCTTACCCAAACTTTAAGGAAGTGCTTTGTCATACATCAGTAAAGCACTAATTCTGCTGTAGTTCAAGTTAATGGTTGCAAGAAATGGAAAAATTAAATCAATTTGGAATTATTTTTCTCAGCTTTAATTTTGATAAAATAAAAATTATCTCAAACATAGTCAAACCCATACTAACAGTACAGCAGACTACCAAAACATATGGTAAGAGAAAGATTGGTGTCTACAAATTCAGAAAGTGTGACAGAGAGTCTAGAAGGGAAAAAGCTAATTAAGATCAAGAACAACATGAACACAAGATGGAAGAGGCAAAAAACAAGGCAGAAAATCTGCAGCTCTAAAGGAAAGATTTCCAATCCTTATATGAAAGTAGCATAACAGCTGTCCAGTAGCAGCTGTTATGAAGCTAGTCTGATGTTTGACTGGAGCTTGCTCAGCTCACCAGAGCATTACATAAAGTAGGTTTCTGCAACAGCTAGAGGTGAGACTTGGTGACCCTGGAGGTCCTCTTAAAATCTGTTTGCCATGCTCCCAGAGTAAGACAACATGCTGCACATCTTTCCACTCCAGGGAGAAAGACCAGAGAGAAAAAGGACGTGTGACATATGCTACATAGATTGTTCAATGCACTCAGCCACCGAGGTAAGGACAATGTAAGGGCATATATGGAATAGAAAGCACCAATTAATTCTGTGCAATAGCCAAGAACACAGCCATCTGTACCAGCTTGGTGGGTACATCCATTTCAATCCACACTCAGACAGCTGAGAGGAGAAACCTGTAATGAAAGAAATCTCTTCGTGATTGTAGTCAGTGAGGAGTTACATCAGGGCCCCAGGCTAAGACCTTTCTTCCCTTGAAAGAGCCATTGAATAAAAGATCTAATCTTATCTGAAACTGCCTTTTGCTACCAGGATCAGCTGTGAAAGGCAAAATTATTATTATTGTGATGTTCTTTCTGACCTCTATCCTAAACTATGTGAGACAGTAACATACTTTGAGCCCTACAATTGGGGCTCAAACAGCCCTTGCCATTTTTTAACCTTTTTTAAGGTCTGTTCAACGTGTACCCTAATCAAAAAAACACATATTTTCCTTATATGCTTCATTCAGAGTCTGTAGAGCAGTTTAAAGGTAAATTCTAAACCTATCATGGCTGCAATTTTACCAAGAGGATTTTTATAACACTTTTCTTTCAGTGCCAAAGGAAGCTTTGCTTCACCACCGAGAAAATTCAAGATAAGGCCATTTCTGAGAGGGATCCACATATCTAAAGATACTGCTGAGAGTTACATAGAGTGGTAATTATTCTCACTCATTGCATTACATGCCTTAAATATCCTAATTAAAAACATTAAGATGCTGTAGTAAAAGTAAGAGATGTAATCTTGATCAACAGAAGACATACAAAAGAAGAAACTAACAAAAAATTCAGTCTCATGAATTGCTCCTGTGAGCCAATAAGTATTACATTTGTGCCACAGCTACACTGAAACTAGCACTCTTTGGTTGTATTAACACTTCAGTAGTGTGGGGAGCAGAACCCATGAGCTCCATCTAAAAGGTTTATGTTCTTTTTTTTTTATTACAGCTGTTTGGCAAATTTGTCCCCATTCTCTTTATGAAGAAAAATATTTGGTTTTCATTTATGAAATGGAGCAGAAACAGCTCAGCAGTGAGGTGCTTATGAGAATCCTGGGGACTTTTCTTAAGGGATGCATAGAATATGTGTGGGTCTTCCCAAGCCATATAACAGTATGTTGTGTTTTCAGGGGGCCTAAAAACAAAACAATGTGTCCCACCTAATCTCTATCTTAGAATGAAATCAGCCATTGATTTATTTGGGCAATAACATAAGGAAATATGAATCATTCATATTTGAGATGAACAGAACATTTCCTTGAAATATAGGCTAATCACCATCTTTAAAAAAATAAATCTTGAAGACCATAATGCTGAAGAGGAAGACTGAGACTGTTCTTTCTTGCTCTGCTTTAAGTGTCATTAGGAAATATCAACCACATTTTTAAGACCCATTTAGAGAAACACCTACAGAACTGACAAAACCCTCAGCAGAGAACTCTGCCTGGAATAATGCTCCAATGCACTTAAAATGACAAAAGGTAGGGAGCAAGAGTTACTTCACCCACCTCAGCCATGAGTAATCTCTTCAGGTGAGGTCACCTGTAGCTCACCACTAGGGGCTTATTTGCTGCATTTATTCCTCTAAACCATGGCAACCACAACCAGGATCAAAAGCGAACACAGGAATACTCCCGTATACCCTGCAAGCACACAACAAAGGTAATGTACCAAATAAGAAAACCACAAACTCCAGTTTCACTGCAGGGTCCTACAAAGGCAAGCCATATTGCAAGAAAGTTCCCCTTTTCAAATTAACAAGTGAGAAACTGGCTTTTTGTCCTCGTCCTCTTCTTTCCTCTCTTAATGTTGTGATCTGTTTTTTCACCTCTCCCAAGCTTGTAAATACCTTTCTAGAGGTATGAAGTCTGTTTCATTCTTCAGTATTGATTCACTGCAAGACATCTCTTTTACTCAACTAATTAACTACTTTTTGGCAGAGAAAATGAGAACAAGAGGACTGCATGACATACCAGCAAGTAATAACCTTTTAAAATCTTCACTGCTGCGAATTATTTGGGAAGAGCAGAGCAAGGACATGATCTGATTGTCAAGTTAGTCCCTGACATATTGCAATAAGTAATTTGTAAAAACTGGTGATAATATTAGATAACATAGTAACTATAGTGTTGTCAAATACAAGTCTGAAAAGACAGGAAAGTTTGGGACCACTGAACAGAAAAAAAAAAAGGCAGAAAGAGCATCAGTTTTCTCTCCTATAATATGGTATGCCTCCCTATGCCACAGAAGCATCTTTGAGTAGGGTCAGTAAACAAGGAAAAAAATTAGTTCTCTATTTTTAATGTATTTGTTACAAGTACCATATTAAATAATCATGTGTATTCTGTTAGTTGATTACAAACTCAAAAATTTCAGCCATCCGATTTAAACTAATATGTTAGTAGCAAGTTGGGAGCACCTACAGAATCAGCTAATGAATCTGAAATGACAAGTAGTCACTTTCTAAGCTGTAATAATTCAACCACTCACATCAATTTGTCCACACCTTCGACTGGGAAAGTTACAGATAAAAGGCAAAGTCCATATTTATTCCCTGAAGGTACCAGACGGACAAAAACCCAGAAAAGTTGTAGAAATGGATCTGTCAGTGTATGTTATTGTGGTCTATCCCAAACATAAATGCTGTGCTCATAGAAAGCAGCCCTGCTGGCACACAGCTTCCCAGGCCATCGAACTGACACCATGCAGCCTCTGCCAGACGTCTTTATCACTGAGAAAAGGGCAAGGATCCAACACTTCCATGTCTCCCCAGAATACATTTTTCAAGGCTATCCCACTGATGTCAGGAGGGGCTACATTTTACCAGCCATAAGTTTTTCCAAGTAGGATTTGTTTTTATCTTTTTCAGTGAACTCTCTACACTTAATGTTGACTTTGCTACCTAAAGCCCTTTGCCACACAATTTCTTTTCAGAGTTCAGATAGAAAATTACGTCGAGAAAGCTTCCTTTGCTCAGTAAATTTCATCTCAAGTATATTTAAGGGACAACTTCAAAGAAGATAGCCTATGAGACTACTTCACAAACCCTAAAGTACTGTCTATTTTACAATAAGTAGTATTCTGTGTGGATGTGGGCTCTGGTTCTGTTACCAGTCAGGACAAAACAGCAGAGAAAACATCAAAATTACAAACTTCACTCGATCTAAAATCTCAGTCAAACTGCAAAGGAAAAACTTAAAAGGGAAACCTCTACCACTTCCTTCATTCTAAGCGGTTTACAGAGGAAGGAACAACCCCAAACCTGCTTCATAAAGAATGCTGAAGTGTCTATTTCAATTTCTCTAGGTACAGTGGCTTTGAAGAGAGAAACAAGTCCTGCAAACATTGGCTCTTAAGGACAGTTTAAAACAGATTGAACATCAATGCTACTCACTAGAGGTTTTCTCCTCTCCTGAAGACCAGCTGGACGGGTTACTGCTTCCTATTCCTTAGACTGGGTCCAGCTACCCATCTCCTCAGTCCTAAAGTTGCTTTTAGCCTGCTACCATGCATCAATATCAAAGTCCTCCTTATCACCATCATCTTGCCTTCCAGACCAACCCACAGCACTCTGGAAGTCCGTGTTTCCCTTACATTTCCCTAGATGTTTGTCTTTGGCATTGTCAAAAGGACTTTGTATTGGATGGAGGCCTTACCATCTATGCTATGGAAAAGAAAACTCATTATTAGAAATTGAAACTACATTACAAGCACTCTGTCTTCATTTAAGCTTAGGAAAGTTTTCTGGATTCTTTCCAAGCAACTGCACTCTAGCCTTACAAAGGCCAGAAGGATATGTTAAATGAATGAACTGAGTCATCTTTAGTACACTACAGATCTCAGCCATCTGTGCTTACAGCCTGTTTTCTTCAGGCCCTTCTAGAAATGCAGAAAGTGAGCTGTTAAGGCCAGACTGTCTTTTTTTCCTTTCCTAGTTTTTCCTAACCAAAATTGAGTACAAGGGATTTTTTTTTTAAAAAAAAAGCTGAAATGCTGAATTCAATGATTATTACATCCATTGAACAATACACTATTCCTAACATAATTAGAGAAATGAGACTGTATTTCAAACAAGAAAACTCACATAATTTTATTAAATGCTAGGTCACTTCTTGTCATTAACTACAAAGTAAGTACATTTTGCCAATAGCTCACAGTGATGTGTTACCTTGGTACAGAAGACACAGAAAATGGTACAATTCTGCCACTCAGTAAAGTGCTTATATTTAAGCCTTCATCCTGAAAGCAGCAGGTGCAATATTTTGAACAACTACTTGATATTCTTGTCAGAAATACAGCCACAGGTGAAGTCAGCCTGAAGTAATGAGACTGCTAATGATAAATGACACTTCCCTAATAAGACAAATGCCAAATTGTGGTATCATGCTGCTTTTTCCCTAAATGCATTCAAAGCATACACCCAGTGATTATTTATTATGTATCTATGGAGGAGTTTGAGAGGTTTATATTCTAATGAAGCTATTTCAGCTCCAAACCTAGCTGACGCACACTACTTGTAACAAATTTGCTTGCTGAACTTCATCTTATGTTCATGACTTATAAACAAGGGGCTTCCAGTTTTCTTCAGAAAATATTAAAATTAATCTAGTAATGCCTAGCATTAACTGTTGGTTGGTTCTCTTGGTTGACATTGGTAGAAAAAAGTCTCACACTTTTTTGTGTGTGTTTCTTGATGAGTCAGGGGAAAGTAAACACAAGAATAAAGTTTCAACTCATATAATAATCTCTTTTTGGTTTAAGCTTGCTGTGAATACTACACTTAGTAAAATCATTTCCAAAAGTAGTTATAGCAAGGATACCCAGAAGTGACATCAAAGTAGGAGAACAATATTCCCTTTTTTTTTAATATGAGCAGAAATTTCAAGAAGAAAAGAAGCATATCCTCAGTTCTGTTCATGCTTTGACAGTTTTTCAGTTAGGTTAGTTCACATTCAAGCACAAGACTTAAAACCTTGAGCAATCAAAAGTCATGCATATAAGTACCCTACTATGGGGATTTGAACATAAAGGAATTAATGAAAACTTAAAATCATATTTCTACTGGTTATCTGCTTTCTGAACCCGAGGACACATAGCAATCAGTTTCTGACATTTCCTTATAATTTTGAGAGTTAAAGATGGCTATTTTGTTTTAATGACACAATATACTCATAAATTATATGTTTTTATGGGCTGGCACTTAGAAGGCCAAACATCATGAAATGCTCCATAAAGAGTCAGCAATTCTATGACCACTTCCCAATAACCTGCACTATCAATGACTTCAGGAGGTATCTGGAAAGGATGTTAGAAGTGAGGTTATTTTCTGAGGAGTATTTTATACTCATTTTCTTGTGAAAGAGAAGTTAGTGTTTGGACCTACTCCTGCTGAAGTGAGATTTCAGTGGCAAAACTATCAGATGTTTATTAAGTTTTAAGAGAGACACACGAACTATTAAATTTTATTCTTCGCTGGCTGTTAACACACATCATTTAAAAAAAAGTCCAAAAAGCAACTGAACCACAACCCCAAAGCTAAAAGTTCATGACTTTTAAGGCAATTTTAGCTTACATATAGTTGTTAGACACTGATCTATTCTGTTTATGTGAGTCACAGCTCTAGATGTGAATTAAATTGCATCTGGAATAACATATAACTAGTCTTTTGTCTAAAAAACTATACCTAATCCTATCTTATCCATCACAAGAGAAACAGTGCTATCTAATTGGAATAGAATCCTGCAGTTTTTTACAAACCAGAAGATAAACTATTTGATGTATGCTTTATCAAATCCCTGAATACTGTAAACTTATTATTCAGAAGAATATTATGTTATTTTAGAAATAATTGTGGTTTAAATTAAATATGTTTAAGAAAAACAGTGACTGCCTTTGTGTACATGTCTATTAAAGGTTTTGATGAAAATGAATATAATTTCATAATATTATGTGAAATAAATTCAAAACAAAAAATAAATTCAAATCCTGAGTGTGAAAGGTGCTCTCAGTTATAAAGTTGAGAAGAGATACACATACCAGCATTTCCAACTGAGTTCATAACTGCGAGGATTGACACAATATAAATGTTTGAGTTAGACAGTGTTAAATGTCATGTCTGCTGCTGAATGGTGAAACATTTGAAATACCTTTTCCCAAAGGCTATCGTAGTATCTGCATATGAAAAGGTGATTTAATGGTGGGAATACAGGAAGAGCTAGTACAGGAAATTAATGTAAAAGCTGAATTACCACAAGCAAAAAACAAATTAGTAGTTTACTTTACACAACTCTCACACAGGTAATATAAAAGAATGAACTCTGGAAAGGCAGTCTTGAGAGCTAGAAAAAATTGGCAAATGCAAGTAGGAGAAAGTGATAAGCCTGAACACATGAGATAGTGAGATACTGCCCACAGCTCTTCACTTGTGCAGCTCTCCTAGGCTGCACCCCAGGGATGACACCTTGGACAGGTTCAGTCCTCCTATACCCCCACCCATGCCCACATTCAGGAACCCTCTCAGTCATCTCCTGTGCTCCAGGACCTAATGGGGGAGGCCTTAGGACTGGCAGGAGGCCCTTGCAGCACTCCTGATGCAGTTCTTAAAGCATCTCTGAGGAGATGAGGGCAGGGCTGCTACACAGACCTGTAAAATTGCTCGATGGAGGGAAAACAGAAGGAGCTTTTGCCAGGCTAAGAAATAGAAAAAGAAGACGAATCATGGAGAAAGATGAAAATATTGGAGTTTTTTCCCAGACATTACAAACTTCGAAGTTTTGCTTCGTCTACAGCCAGAGCTTACAGATAGATCCTGAGGAATGGCTTCTGGGTACTCACGAGTTGTACTGCCATCCAGAAGGTCCCAGCACCCTTCTGTTCTCAGCTCAAAACAACCTGAACCCAGGCATGTCATTCCATCATGGCTTCAGCTGCTCTGTCCTCAAATAAATGCTCCTGGTAAAATGCGCTGAGGGCAAGGAGTGGCCCTCAGTCAGAGGCCCACAAAACACCTGCAGGCCCCTGCATGTCCCAGGGAAGCTGGACGAGCCCTGCTTGCACCCACCACCTTGTCTGTTCCCAAATTGTCCCCCTGAGGGCTAAAGTCCTCAGAGAAACTGGGCACCAGCAAAGTGGCCGGGGGGAGCTGGCATTGGTGCCCTGGAACAAGGACAAGGCAGAGCCGGCAGAGCAGCCACGCTGGCCCTGGATGGGGCTGTGGCAGCCTGGCAGCTGATCCCATCCTTGCTCCCAGGGGAGGCTGATGGCAGGGCAGGCTTCTCCACCGCACCAGGTCCTGGGTATTGCAAGGGGAAGCCAGGATGAGAAGGAGAAGGAGAGCAAGGGGTGGCACAGGACCACAGTTGGAGCAGTGGCAGGTGTGACATGGAGGAGAGGGGCCAAGGCTGTGCAGGCATAGAGCATATCCAAAAGCAGCAGCTACTGAGGGCAAGGCAGCCGTGCCTGCACAGCTGGCTGTGTACAAGCTCTCCAGGAATAGTGTCAGCCACTGCCAAAGCAGGCTGTGAGGTGGCAGAGTGCGAGGCAGATTTGGGTGGCCTGCTGGCCTCAGCTTGGCACCCTGCTGACAGTGAAGAAGTAAAGCTTTTGGCCTTGACAGTGGCCAAAGGGCAGCATTGACATGGCTGGCTCTGATCTCACATTTCAGAGCCAGGAAAAGTACATCTGCAGCTGTGCAGACGTGATCTTCTGGCAAAAATATTATGGGGGGCTCCTCAGCCATTCCATGTGGTTGCTCCAGCATTGGGAAACAGCACAGCCCCCTAAGTGCCAGGAATTTTGATTAAGGTATTCATCAAGGAGTGATTTTCAGTGTGTTCAATATTTCTGCCATGACTGAATGAATAAATGATTGACACAGATCCTCTTGATCTTATGACAAATGTGTGGTAGGGCTGATCTGCACACTAAAATATTCCATATATTTCTCAACAGCAACAAATCTATTTTTGACAACTAATTATATGGCAGTTCAACAGACATACTTTTACCACCAGGAGTGTCAGAAAATCCATCCCTAAAGCTCTGACTGGGCACCATGGGGATGTACAAGAGACTTAAAAATCATAATTGCCTTAAACACTATTAAGACCACCAAAGGACTTTGGGCAAACTGTATTAAGAGGCTGCTACCATCAAAGCTCACCCTCTCACCATCACTGTCACCACCATCCCACCCCAAGGATGCCTCCTGGATTTGGGGAATATGGACTATGAGCTTACCTGATGGGAACTCGAGATCAGCCAGAGCTGATTTTCAGCACAGCTGCTGGGTTTGGGGCAGGCAGGCCATAGTCCACAGACTCATTTGCTGAGGACAGGTTTGCACACTCTCCCTGCCAGCCAAGGGGGAGGAGGAGAGTTTTTGTGTGTATGATGGCAAAGCCTCTAGAACAGAGGGGTTGAACACCTGTTACCAGAGGCTACAAGCCAGATAAGAAGCAGACCCTGCAGAGACTCTTCCTTCATACAAACTGACTTAGTTGTAAAACTCCTCCAACTGCTGGGAATGTCACATTCACACAGGACATTGACATGAGAGGCAGGTGTCTTGGTTTAAAAAGGATCATAAACCAGCAAATACTCCAGAAGCACTCCCCAGACTCATTCCTAAGGCCTTCCAGAGATCCAGAGTGTGCTGCAAAAGACAGTGTAAAACTCCCCAGTGCAGAGGAGGTGCTTGGCACCTTCCCATGGATATCTGAATGTACTGTATGTTCCGTGGGAGCCCCACCACCAAGAGGACCAGAAGAAGAGGACAAATGGGACACTGCTGGATCCACAAGGGTGGTGAATATCTTTCTACTTAATCTTCTCTCTGTCACTTTTTTTCATTCTCTCCCCCACCTTCCTTCTGATTTTCCTATTTCTTTCTCTCTCTCTCTGATCCAAAAGCACAAATTCCATTTTGGCATTGTATAACCTGATATCACTAACATGCCTCTAGTATGAAATAGCATAATGTTCTGTGACAAGATGTAAGCAAGAAGGAGTGAGAAGATACTGAATCTTTCAGATGTATAGAATATTTTCAGGCCAAATATCATCGGCTTCTTGAATCTAATCCAAATATAAATGAGTGAATTGGTGCTGATAGAAAACACATGTGAGATAAAAATTAAACAATTTTTCAGCTTCTATTATATTGGACACTTTATAATTTCTTTCTTTGTTCCTTTCTTTTCTTTTATTTTTTCAGAAATAAAATTTTTTCCTTTCTCTTCAAATTAAAGTAATTACCATTAACCTTCAGTAACACAAATTGGTATTAAGCAGAGGTTGGCCAACTATTAAAAGAAAAGAAAACCAAAAGAACAGAAAGGGTCTTTATGACAGCAAGCTCATAAAAGTTTCATAAAAATGTTAAATAGATGGAGAGGGAAAAAAGGGCTTCTTAGAGAAAAAAAACTAAGCAATGCAAAGGCCAATGCAAATTCTGTATACCACTGAGGTTTCACACAAACTCTTTCTCTCTCCAACAAAGCATTTCTGCAACTTAAAATAAGATCTGTGAGTCTTTTATAAAGTCTCATATAATCTCCTTTCCTTCATAATATTTGTTAGATTTAATAACTGTTAGTATGGAACCAAGATTTTATCAAAATAGCCTAGAAAATACTGATGCTTCCCATATTATTGTGGAAAGAAAAGAATGATTCTTCTTAAGATGTAACTAAAAATTATACAAATCACATGGTACTTTGGATGGCACCGATATGTCCCTTTTATTAATTGTAAATGTTTTCCTTTTTTTCCATGCAATTGAATATTTTGTTTGTATGGTTTGCATGCCTTGTCCTTTGAGGAGCTGATAATGATACTGTGCTTTTACAGGACACCTTTAATGAAATGAGGTTCGTCTTACTCTATTTTGAAGAGCATTCTCCTGATAGACTCTATGATTAAATTGGATTAAAAGAGTGATGTTTCTGTATGTAATTGTATAAAGAAACAAACCCACAGCTGCTTGGAATAGGGAATTTCAAGGCATCTGTGAGTGTGCACTACATGAGAGCAGAGATGCTCAAGGACTGGGTAGATCTTACTTACATGACAGGGATTCCCTCAGAAGGTGCAGAGTGCATTAAGCAGTTTCTTTTTCTGTGGTGTTTCTCTGTTTCTAAAATGCTGGTATATTTTCACCATCTATGTGTTCAAAAAATAGTGAACAGTGTTTTTATTTAAAATATGGTCTGAATGCAAAATTTTCTGTCTCCTTTGAGACTGTTTGAGCCTCAGAAGGTAATGTTGAAATTTGCCACTGTTCATTTCCTTTGGTATCATTAGGATCCAGCTCAAGACTTCCTGCTTTTGAAGGGGGAGCTGTCGGAGGGAAGGGGAAGGGAAAGAGAAAAGACTGTCAGTCTAAAACCATACACAAATTGTTGTCACAGATTTCAGCCTATTTCCTTCATGGATTCAGTTGAAACCCCTCTAGGATGGTTACCCAGATAAGGAGATAAGAAACTCCTTCACGTATGCAACATGAACCAATGCCATGAGCAATGCATTGCAACTCATTCCAAGCTGTTGCTCTCCCACATGGAGAGCAAAGGATGCCCCCAAAGGCTGTCTGGGCTGACTGTTTGGGTAACACAACGGCCTCTCTCCCACTGTCACTGCGGTCCCTTTCCAGGTGGGGAGCTGAGGGGAGGGTGTGAATGTGCTTTTGATGTGTCTGGGAGGGTGAGTACAAATGCAGAAGGCTGCTCTTGAAATGTCAGCCTGACGACAGGAATTACTGGCACAACCATGAGCAAGCCCTTTCCTGCAAAATCATTGGCAACAACAAACTTCAAAATTATCGATGGGATTTGTATTAACTTACATTTGTTAGACTTTTCTCCAGTCCTCCCTCCTACATAACAACAGTTGGGTTTCATATTTTATGTGTACGAGATCTTGTGTCTAAGCTTAGCTTTTCCTCAAAAACATATCTCACATTGCTATGGTATTTCCAAATGAACTAGTCTTACCCTATACATCTGTCCAGGTTTTAATATAATCAGAAAAGCATATGGTTATGCATATTAACATACTATGAGAAGGAGATGAGTTAGGCATTGAGTTAGACCTCAATTTTCAGCTTTGATAACCTGACTATTTATAAGCTGCTGGAAAGCACGTTAAATGACAGAGTGAGGACAAAAAAACTACTCTTTTGAGGATACAGATTTAACTTATTGAATCTGAAACAGAAGGAGTTGGGGCTTATATTTCCGACCATTTAAAAAATGCTGTTGCAACTTGATGTAGAGGGAGGCCAAAAGGAGAAGGTTGTGTTAAGTTTGGAGATTTTAACAAATATCAGCAGCACTTATCTTCTAACTTTTGCCTTTCTTGGTTCCAGCATTCCTCTACATATTCCTTGGGTGCCTGTTGCCTGCACAGATGAAATGGGACTGTATTTAAAGCAGATACAGCAGTACAGAAGGGCCATCTTTAAAAGCACAAAGGCATAGTTGACAAAACCCACTCACGGGCTTTTGGGAATCTAAGAGATAAACCAATTATCTTTTGAGATTTAATTAAAAGAACCCTCAGTGTACAGAGTGGAAAAATCTAACAGTATAAGAAATACCCAGAAATTGTTACTGAATTCTGGAAAACCATCAAATACATCTCATTTATGAGTGAAAGAGCCGAGGCAAGATTACCAAAGAATCAGAAAAGACAAATGGCCCTGTAAAAAAGCTTTAGAAGTCTGCTAAAGGTCAGCTGAAGTGAAAGATATATCTTTCACTTCATCAAGATATATCTAAAAATGAAATGTGTTNAAAGACAAATGGCCCTGTAAAAAAGCTTTAGAAGTCTGCTAAAGGTCAGCTGAAGTGAAAGATATATCTTTCACTTCATCAAGATATATCTAAAAATGAAATGTGTTCATTTTTCTGACCCCTGTATGGGCCATTCACAGTCAGAGCTGGACACAATCCTTGTGGGTGCCTTCCAATTCTGAATATTCTGTGATTCTGCGAAAAGACTTTACTCTGTAACAATAATAAAGGCTGATGACTACTGGCTTTTTGTATAAGGATTTCCATTTTTAGTTAAATAGTTTGTCTGCCTTAATCTTAGGTTAGTGCTTTCTGAGAAATTTCAAGCTCTTATTAAATTGAAAACAAATATTTCCATGGTGCCCCTTTAAAAGAAGTCTAAATTTGTCTGGACTGAATATCTACTGATATTTTTTTGAAAACAGAGGCTTAAGCAAATGACTGCTGAAAAAAATGAGGGTTTCAGGCTTATTCAATTCCTCTGAGAATTCTCACAGTATAGAAGGACAGTATTTCCAAACTGTCTTATTGCATCTTCCTTAGCTAACAAAGTGGATGTATCAAAACTAATAAGATATGCTAAAAACAAAATTAAGATATTAGAAAGGAAAAAAATAGGATCTGATAAAAAAAATGTAAATCACCAGACTCTGCTAGGGGTAAGTTTAACTTCTTATTTAAAGATTATATTTGAAGATAGTACTTTTAATGCATTGCCTTACACTTTACAGCAATTATAAAAAAGGAAAAATGGGCAAACTTTATTTACCAAATTAACATACAGGAATCTTCTGAAGTAATGTATTGCATAGCAGTTTGCAGCCAAAAGAACTGTATGTGATTACCCTTTTTGTTCACTAAGATTTTTTCATTGTTCAGTTGTGGGGGGGAAACAAACACTCTCAGAAAGACAACTGAGTATTAGTTAGGTTCTCAGTGGTGCTGGGACCAAGTTTGGTAGCACTCTCCAAGTACACCTGCTCAGGGAGAATCACCTCTCTTCATGTAAGCCTTAATTGACCTCTGAAGTAGTGCACTGGCCTGGCAGCTTTGTGCCCTGTACTGCTTCCTAAAATAGTTGTGGTTGATGCTTTCCTTGTAACCATTTCCACTCAGTGAGCATTAGAGAAGCCTCATTGTAACATCTAAAGAAAAGCTCGGGAATGGCAAAGCTTTTATCTGGACTAAAACCCTGGTGTGATGATTTTCATTTGGCACTTCTCGGCCAAAGATTTGAGTTTATCTCAATAACCAGCAAACAATCAAGAGTAAAAATGACCTCTGAAAAACCTCTGTAATATCTTGTTGGAACACTCACTACCAGCCTTACTGTCAACCCTACAACCCACAGAGAGCTGTAACTAAAGTTTTATAGGAAAGTGACTTGTAGGAGTTTCCCCTACAGCACTTGATTTTCTGTCAAGTCTCAGCAGCAGCTATAATAATGTTTGCATTTCCAATTAAAAAAATCCAACCTGAGACAGAAAAGGCTGTTAACAACATCATACTTTAAAATGTTATCACACACATTGCCTGGGAATAGAGGTTAGATGGGACAATTTTCCTTGGCAATATTAATCAGACTAATTGCTTCATTTTTCTTACAATCTAAGAAGGTAATGATTTTGCTATTTTTGTAAGTATGTGTCTGCCTATAACAAAAAGTATTGATGATCAAAGATAAATGTATTTAAGAAAAAAGAAATCCAAATCTGAATTATCTATTACATTGGCATCATAGGGCTAGGAAAAAAAGATGAAACATCACTTCCTGAATTCCATCCACTTTAATTACATTTTGTTATAGATGTCAGTTCTGTCAGAATATAATCTGTCTGAATGAATGAGTGCAAAATTTAGTACTTCACTTTTAACAAAAAATAAGATTGTAATGGAATTTCAATTTCCCTTCATCCTCTTGTTAGCACTTGATAAATGCAGTCTCACAAGCACTGCTGCTCATCTGACATGATGCCTGCAATCTCAATTTAACAAACCTGAAGAAAATGCAAAGGCAGAAAACTTTCTGGTTTTCTTAACATTTCTTGAGATTTTTACCAACCGTGTTTTTCTTGACAGCTTAGTTTGAGTGCATTAATAGGGGCTTTTTCTCCCCCCGCCACCTCCTTCTGAGTAGGTATTCATATTAACGGAGGTTGAGGAACATAAAATGCAATATCAATGAAAAACATCTGAAGCACTTCTGTATATTCATGTACATATACAGAGCAAGAGACAGACGAGCTGGTTTTGTCTCTTACCAATGGGGTGCTGTGAAGTTGGTTTTTTTAACCACAAATGAGCATTTTTCTTTCTTTTCTCATAGAGTTATGTCAGAACACAACACTTGGAATAGACACTTCCCCTGAGAAAACGACTGTGCTTACCATCCTTGAGAAACAAATACCACTGCTCCTTCAATGCAAAACCCAACTGCAGGCACAACTAAAGGCACAACAATGACTCAAGCAGCCAAATGTTGGCTGGGCAATCTTTCTGAGTGACACCATTAGAGGTTTTCCGTCTTCTGAGCACACGTCACCACCAGCCATCTGCTACACAGAGAGCTCTGTAACTGGAGCTGACTCAAAGTCAGTCAAAAGAATTAGCAGATGGCAGGAGGGGCCCTGGGATTTAGGGACAGGTGAAGGCTTTGGGGCAGCAGGTTGGTTGCTCTTGGCAGATCCTAAAATGTGGATCCTAAAACTGGGCAGCAAAGTTGAACCTTCCTTTGCCTCTCCCAGTTGTGGAGATTCTCAGTTCAGTCAAAGAGAAT
>VYZP01002024.1:78774-104128 GCA_013400635.1 Hypocryptadius cinnamomeus | reverse complement strand
GTGTTGCTTGCAGTTGGTAACACATAACTCAGCCTCAAGCATACTTTATCTTGTTCATTTCCATCTCTTTTCTAAGTGAAAAAGATTTAAATTTTCTGGGATATGCTGAGGTCAAAACTTGTGCTTCTGGGAGCTTGTGGTTATCCAGAATAGTGCTAGCGTGTGATACTTACATCATTTTGTATTGAGGAGAACTCAGTGTTGACACATGCAAGAGTTTTGTATCTGAAGCTGACACAGCTCTCTAAATGTAGTGGGAAATGAGTTTGGGGTAGGAAATGAGAAGAGGAAGCTTACTAGCAAGGTAAGTTGCTAAAATATATGAGCTAAGCTGATTTTTAGCAGAAGCTGGCTTGCAATATATTTTGCTACTAGAAAAACAGGCAAGATACCAGTATTAATTATGTAGAAATAATAATTAATCTGTCCCATCTCAAAAGCAAAGTAAAATTCTAAGGCATTTGGGGGACAGGTGTTAACATAGATACAACTATTCTCCTTTGGCAGCAGTTTGGTAACACTGTGTCATAATAATACAGTCTGCTTGGGAAGTTACTCCTGTTTGCAGTAGCAAGCTGGGACTGGGTGACCAGATGTCCCTTCTGACAAATGTTTCTTGTTCTCTCATCCTTTATCCATGCCCTCCAAAGCCACATGAAAGCTGGTAAGCATTGCAGTTCTATGCTACATGGGAAGCTTCCTTGGAAACTGGCTGCTGCCCAATCCCTGGGTTTGGTGTGCTTTGATGGTGTGAATTACCACAGTGGTGATCTGGATTCTTGTGTCTGGTATCTTAAAGAGCCTCAGTGCTACAAGGATTTGTTATGGTGTGAATTAGGATTTGCTTTGGTTGGGTAGTATCTGTTTCTTGTGAACCTTCTTATAATTTAATTTGGCCTCTCTGCTTCTACTCAATTAGACATCAGAATTCCAAATGCACTTCAAAAAACCCCAACAAATAAACAAAAAATCCCCAAACAAACTCACATTTTATTTAACTCATGATAATTTTTTTTTTCTAACTGGTGTTCCCAGAATATCACAGGCCTAGTGTGATGGAGCCTTATAGAAAGCCAGGCAAGTTGTTAAGATAATGGATTAATTTTCCAGTTTTGGAAGTTTGGGCTTACTCACCTGGATGGTGCTGCATGTGAACGTGGCATTAATGCCAGGGTGCAGGAACAGCCTTTTTCAGAGTGTTTCTGTTCCATGTGGAACACCCGAATCTGTGCCATAAGTACAGCTTTTTGTTGCTTTGGGGGCTTGGATCACCTAATTCTTCATCTTCAAAGGGTAGAAATGCTAGAGGTGTACACTTGAAATGTTATACCCTCATTTTGACTAGTGAGTTCATTCCATTTTGGATACCTGCTGAACCATGGCAGAAGCATGAGGAGCCAACAGTGCACACATGATACTGTGTATGGTAAAATACTAAATGTTTTTAATGAACTGATGAAAAGTGCTATTTCAAAAGGGAAGTCACATTTCTTTTTGATAGGTGAGAAGCCCTTCACTTGTGAGATTTGTGGCAAATCATTTACAGCTAAAAGTTCACTTCAGACTCACATTAGAATTCACAGGTAAAGTATGTCTTATTTTTATTACATTCTTTTAAAATGTAATGAAGTATGTAATAGTCTTATAACTAGAAGTAGTGCTTGTTTAACTATAGAACGGTCAGGACTTGTTTGCATTTTGAATGATTGTTAAAAACTTAGCATTTTTGCTTAATCTATGTAAGGAAAAAATTGGTAGTGGAAAGTACTAAAGTCCTAGATGCTCATGTGCCAAGATATTGTTAGAGTCTCCTTTGGTGTTTGGTGTCTGTTCACTGGCAGTGTACTCACTGCTATACTGTTTTTGTGAAAATTTTACTGTAGGTTTTGTTTGAGAGCAGAACAGTAGCCATGGTGTATCAAAGTTGTTGGAGCATTGTCCTGTTGCCCTCTGAGCTATCCTGTCTCTTTGACAGCATTAAGTTGTCTTTTACCCCTGTCAGTGCAGTGCTTTGCATAAAGACATGTTAGATTTTAAATCACTGGAGAGCTGTTGTCTAAGAAAACATTTCCAGTAAAATTTCTTGTCCTTTTGACACAGGCAGCAAGTTACGATTTGGAAACTTCTTTTTGGTTTTAAGCCCACACTGTTAATGAATATTCTTAAAAGGGTCAGTGCTTAGAATTGTGCAAAGTTGTTGCATTCTTGTCAAGGTCTAGCAGCATGGAGCTTGTACCTCTGTTTTTATGAGAGGAAGGCAGTTATCTCTGTAGCTCTGGAGTATATAACAGTTTGTGAGTCAAATAGAGATAATCAGGAGGTCAAATAGAGGATGTTTTTAACACTACCCTTTAAGTACTTACAATTTAGAAAAACAATGTAATCATTTAAGTATTTTATTACAGAATAAGTTTCAGAAAGCAGCATTGTCAAAATGAATATTTTAATGAGATCAAATTCTTTCCTTTTGCAGAGGAGAAAAGCCATATTCTTGTGATATATGTGGAAAATCCTTCTCTGATTCCAGTGCTAAGAGAAGACATTGTATCTTACACACAGGCAAAAAGCCTTTTGCCTGCCCAGAATGTAGTTTGCAGTTTGCTCGTCTGGACAACCTGAAGTCTCATTTGAAAATTCACAGCAAGGAAAAGCAGTTTCAGGAAGCCAGCGCCACCCCGAGCACCAATGCTCATCCAGAAGAAGTGAGAAACATTCTCCAGCTGCAGCAGTACCAACTTGCCACCTCGGGAGGGCAGGAAATTCAGCTGCTGGTTACGGATGCCGTACACAACATCAACTTCATGCCCAGCCACAACCAGGGCATCAGTATTGTGACTGCAGAAAATGCCCCCAGCGTGACGACAGAGCAGGCTGCGAACCTCGCGCTCCTCGCGCAGCCCCCGCAGCAGCTGCAAAACTTGTTGCTTTCAGCTCAGCAGGAGCAAGCAGAACAAATTCAAAGTATCAATGTGATTGCAAACCAAATAGAGGCTGCCCAGCCAGAACAAATGCACGTCATCACTCTTTCCAAGGAAGCGCTAGAACATCTCCATGCTCATCAAGGACAAAATGAGCAAATCCACTTGGCGGGATCTTCACATCCAGCTCAGCACGTGCAGCTGGCTCAGGAATCAAGTCAGCAGTCTCACTCTAGCCACGACACGGTTCCTTCCCATCAAGTCAGTGAAGAACAGAATCAAAGTGTACTTGTTTCTGAATCCCATCAGCAGCCTCTGTCAGTAAATGAGTCATCTCATGAGCATCCTATCCAAGGACAGGCTTTCTGAAATGCTTGTTTGTCAGCAGAGGGCTAGGCCAGAGAATGCTTCTCATCCAGGCAGGGATTACACGTGTCACACGTGGGTTTCTTGCAACATAAGCTATCCAAAGATGCGTTTCTTGATGATTTTGGATGAGTGACTCAATTTCCTTAACCATATTTATTTTAGACTACTTTGTTTTTCTGGATTGGTATTTCTTTACCATACTTAGTCCTCACAAGTATCTCACAAGCAATTAATGTGGGGTTTTGTGCCTCATACACATCTCTGCCTCCTGAGGAGATATTTAGCCCTTATTTGCATTTCTGAGTGACTCTCCAGAGAAGTTCACCTGGCTGGTAGGAGAACAATGTTTAGGACATCTGTGGATCACAAAGTACTGCTTCTCTGACAAACTTAACATTATACCTGAGCTACAGGCAAGCTTAAGACAACCAGTACTTTTTGCAAAGCTAACACCATATTTCTTATGTTTAATGAGCTTTCTCTCTGCAGGTTAATGTATAATTCTCTATGTAATCATTCCCTGAAGTGCATTATGAGTTACTGACTACCAAATTCATTTGGTTTGGGTTGAAATTGTTGCAGCTTTTAATTAGCCCCAAATCTTCCCTCCTGTTTACTGTGTGCTGTACACATCTTGCTCCTCAGAAACATTTAAGCCATTGCACTTGAATAGTGGCAATGAGATGTGATGGTTACACTGGAGAACTGAAACCCCACAGATTCTGCTCTGTTAGTTCTGCCATTCACTTTCTGTGTGACTGTGGGCAAGGCAGTTGACCTCTGTGCCTTATTTCATCATCTAGTAAGTGGGGATAGTGTTCACACACACTGCCAAGCACTTTGAAGAGCTCTTGATGTTGAAAGCTCTGTCTGTTGAAGTGCAAAACCCTCTTCCTGACAGGATTCTGTCTAAGCTTAGGAGCCACTGTACATTTAAAGTGTTATTTTTTGTACTTTTGAGAGAAGAACGTAATCTTACTTTAATATATGTTAAGACTGGTGATTGTTTATGTGAGGATTCAAACAATGAAGAGCATCACTTCAAAGCATAACAAGTTACATAAATGGGGCACATCACTTAAAGTTGTACAGCTATTTTTGTTGACTAAATTAGATGTGTACAGATTGTTTTCAATGACTGACTGCTAACAAGAAAGATTTGACATTGTAATAAAATGCCTTGCCAAAATACATGCTTTCTGTTTTCAGGTTTGACTACTGGTAACACCTTTGCACTGGTGTGTTAAAATCCAGATAAAATGCCACTGTTACTTAAAAGAACATGCTCAATTGTCACTTCAGCTTTAAAATGTCATACTTGTGATTTACATGGATGTTTTATGTTACAACAAACAAAAAATTCTAAAAAACATGATGAATTTAAAAGCAAAACTATCCACATTTTTTATGAAATCCTTTGTTCCAAGTCCAGACTGCTTGGCCTGCTCCTGACTGCATGCTGCAGAAGTTTGGCTAAGTATCTCCATGTCATCAAAGTACTGGATCACTTTTTTATAAATGGATCATGATATGGGTAGACAGTGGGAATAAATCAATGCCAAAAAAAAAGAAAACCAAATCCAAAAAGTAACATCCCACAGCAAAGGTGCTTAGGCTTTTCAGAAATGGAGAAATAAAATTTGCATCCATTCTGCCACCAAAGTGAACCAGCATATTCTGCAGTTCTGCCTGAGAAGCCTGAAGTCTAGGTGTTCTAAAAGCAGATAAATAAATACTGTAAAGCCTGTTACAACACTTATGACAATTTTGCTGATTAATTGTATAAGCTTACAGTAAATATTCTGGCAGTTTAATCCTAAAACTTCTGCTTTTATCTAAAACCTTGTACAGTGCAGCCAGACTACTGTCTGGTCATATGTTTACAGGAACCTGCACAGAATTCATTGTCTGCCATATATTTATGAATCCTGAAATGCTTAAAAACAAGTTACAAGCTAAATTCTGAGGCTACCAGTAAAGGAACTGTTCAATACTTTTCTTCTTCGTTGAACTTTGTTTTGTTCATTATGCAGTTATCCTTGCAGGGTTCAGTTCTGTGCTGCAGTTAAACATGGGACACTTCCACATACTGATTTCTCAGTGCTTTCCCTGTAACTAAAAAACCTGAAGTTTGGTGTTTGGAAATTTGTTTTGCTTTTCTGCAGATTACCAGTGAAGAAATGAGCTGCTGTGAATAGCAGGGCAATGACTAATCTTGTACCCTGCATTGCTTAAGCTGTCAGCACATATTGTAGCTTGCACTCAAGAAGCTGGTGTGGCTTCTCATATCAACAAATGTTGCTTTTTGGACACCATTTGCTTTCTTTCTAGTGAATGCCTTTCTGTTAAAAGATGAAAATTAATCCTTTTTCTGTGTGTGCATTTTTAAGGCTTCAGCTGAAGTCTAGGATTGCTTTGAATTAGAAAGGAAACCACTTCAGCTTTGTTTTTCAGTCCAGCTGCCACTAAGAACGATTTTGGAAAAAAATACATCCCTTAGAAACTATGTTTCAGAACAGCTCTCTAAATATCTTTACTCCTTAGCCAGTAAACACCTTAACTTCTCTTTTTCTCACATAGACTAATCCTGACAAATCCGTCTCGCTGCTTTCTATGTTAAAATGAGATTAAGGTTTTAGACGTAAATGCAGGGCAGTAAGAGGACTACAGAAGGATCTGGGTTTGTAAGCATTTAACACCATTGTGTGTTACCTCTGCTCAATTTGTAAGTTACCCAGTGTAGTTGAACTCTAATAGGATCTCACTTTTTTTTTTTTTTTTTCCCAAATGCGAGTTTATCAGATTTTGGTTTTTTCTGAAGATTTTGGTTGGTTCTCCAGGTGCAAGTTGAAACAAATCCCCAAGAGGTAAAGCAAACACACTCTGGAGCCTGCATTTGCCTGTTGTGTGTGTAATTCCCCTGTTTGGCTTTCCAGTCCAGCATCTTGGGTTTTGATAAATTAGTATCAGAGTATTTATTTCATATGGGCTGTAAAAGCAAATCACCCTGCCAGTCAGAAAAGAAAGTGCTACTAGGGATTGTACAACAGTTTTCTCTTAGAATCTAAGAGGAAAAGGAGAGGACTTTACCTCATCACAGACTCTTTCCAACTGAATTATTCACAGGTTAAAATTAAGGATATTGAGCCTGGCATTGATCTTGCCAGTTGTTCAGGAAAGAGTTTTGCTTGCATTTATTTGTTTGTGAAAGACTCGTTTCAGTGTTGTAGCCGGTTAGTCATCGTGGTGAAGGTCATGGTTGGTGTTTGCTAATACCTATCGTGGTGTGCTTGGATGTGGGGTTTTTCAGTCTTTTCCCACTTCACCTTAACCGTGGAAGCTAGTATGGGATTCATTCCTAATCACCAACCCTGTGCCTGTGTGAGCACAGCAGCTGGGTACGTTTCCTGTCTCCCCATGTCTTCCAAGTCTGCATCAGGCTGTCCCTGACAGTATCCTGTGTGAGTATGGTTATCCCAGGGAAGCGAGGCTGAGCTGGGAGTGCCTGGGAGGAGGCCGGTTTGCACAGCAGGCGTGCCCCGGCGGGCGGGAGCGCCAAGGCTCCTTCCTGGGCATGCTTATCTTCACATGGGCAGAAGTCCATCTGTGCAGGCCTTTTTCCCAGTCCTTCTGCACTGCAGGTGCTCGCTGAGAGCAGAGAAGAAGTAATGCCTACTCTCCAGAGCTATGATTTCAGGACCTCTTTTACTTAGTCATTAGAGACTAATTAAAGAGTCTGCTTCTTGCAGAGTTGCAGTCCCATGAGCTACAACAGTTCTCTATGTTCTGTCCTTTTCAGATCCTCTGTGAAACACAGTGAACAATAAATGGTTTTCCCCAACAGAGGGGCTACTGATCATATCTGTCCCAAGCAATTCTTCCAAATGGAAAAACCTATCCAGGCATATTCTCAGCATCTCACTGTAGTACACTTACTGGTCATTTCTGGCTAATATTTTAATCCTACCTAATTGAAAGTATCTTTGGAATAGCAGGAAGCTGACTTTTGCTTTAGTTAGCAAACTTCCTACCCTGTCCTGCAAATTTTTCTGACGTGAGGAAGAATTTCCCTGTGTGAGTGACTGAATGTACTGCAACACATTGGCCAGAGAAGTTGTGGAGTCTCCCTCACTGGAGGGAGAGCTGCCTGGACACAATCCTGTGCTGTGTGCTCTGGGATGACCCTGCTTGAGCAGGGAGGTTGTCCCAGATGACCTGCTGTGGCTCCTTCCAACCTGACCCATTCTGTGATTCAGTAATTTTACTTCCCCTTCACCAAGATGTCTCTTGGTTACCCCTAGCAGCTCTGCTTTAGTACCATCATGTGGGGAGTCTCTCTCAAATGTGTGTGTGTGTATATATATATATGTGTGAGTGTGTGTATAATTTTATTTAATTAATTTTGTCTGCTTTCTCTTCTGTTTCTCAGTTTTTTTCAGATGCTATTTTGGACTGGCAGGAACTGAAACAGCTGCAGCTGCACCAGGTGGAGAAGTTTGGACCAAGAAAACCCTCTAAGAATCACACAGAAGCAAAACTCTTGGGTCTTGTGTCAGGGTATATGTGCATTCTTCAAAGGACTTCAAGTTTCCAAGAGCATTGCTGCACAACCTTTGAAAGGCTTTCAGGTGCTGCACAACCTCGTGTGCTTTCCATATTTTCCTTTGTGGTAATTGTTTTCCTCTCTGAACTGAATGCAGCACAGCACATCTGCCACAGCTGGCAAGCAGAATGGCACCAGCTAATTCACATCTATTGCCACCCACAGAACATTTATCCTCATCTGTGTACTACAAACAGGCCTGCAGAACAATATCATGTTGTCATAAAGAGGTAATAAATAGAGTCTAAAATTAATATTAGTCACCCAGTTCAGGATTTTAATACGTGTCATTTTCATAACTGGCAACCTGCTGAATAGAATTTAATGCACCTGAATCACCAACTGGTGAGAAAAGTGGAGAAATTAAAAAGCAGAGTAGATTAAGACAACAAGTAATTGGTGGTTCTTGGCATGCTCTTTTTAGAAAAGAAACCCAACATAAATTTTCAGAAAAATAGTCCTCTTACACTTGTTAGGCTAATCATTGCTTTGCTTTTTGATTTTGACTGTCAGGTGACTATTATGTTTATAGTTAATTCCCTTTCTTGCCCACAATGACAGTAAGAATGTCTAGAAATTATCAGTTAAAAAAAAGGTAATTTTTTCAAAGAGAAAGGATTAATGGGAGCCAGTCTTATGTATGTGCAGAATTAAATTTCAATAACAGAATTTCTTGTGTGTAAATTCAAGCACATTGACAAAATAAAGGCATCAATCTTGGGATTTTAAAAAAATTATATGCAGTGGATTGCTCTGGATTTAATCCTTAAATGTTGTGGTGCAAAAAGGACAAAAGAGATGTTTCAAAAAGCCCAATAAACTTCAGTTGTATTAATCTGTATCAAGCTAAAAATATGGATGTATGGAAAAATAGCCAAGACAGTATTTTCTGAAGCTGATTTTATATTTGACTCTGGGTACGCTGCTTCTGCTCTGGACTTTTTACATAAGGCTGCTATAGACTTTTTTTGGCTATAGCAAAAGCCATATGGTCTGGCTACCAAAATTAGATTCTGCTTAGCTTACGGCCTACAGAGGCTCCAGCAGCTGGGCTGCCAACCTTTGAGAGGGGGAAGGAAAGGGCTTTCCTTTGCATCACTCAGTCACAGCCCACAAAACATCCCTGTATTTGCATGTGCTGCTTGCACTTACCTACTGTCACACCTCAGCTCATCTGCTGCCACCCAGCACCTGGCTGTGAATTAAAACCGCCTTGTCTTACCATTTTAACATGTCTCCTTGTCCAAACTGTTTTGTCTGCCTCATTTTTCTGCATTTTTTCAGCAGGAGAACATAATCACATTAAATTATAGTACCTTGTGCATGGATCTTTCAGGCAAGGAAGCAGCTGTAGTAGCTAAACATTGAGAATCAGATCTTCTTCATTCTCTGATATTGTGAGGATGGAGCTCTTCAAATTCAGCACTGCTGCAAATCCCAACTAAACTCTTACAAATGCATTGCCGTAATGAATCACTGTAGGAAACTACCAATGAGCCAGACCAGAGAGACTTCAGGGCTTACCTGGAGGAGGCCCATCTGCAACCTGTGATTTTTTTCTCAGTCTGGGTTTTTTATAGACACTGTAATTTAGCAACATTTAGCTCAGAGGCTTTTTGGTTCTCACTTTGTGGTTATGTAAAAATGTATCACTTTATAAAGCCAGTGGGATATACAGTTGGGGGAAAAGTGCACATTGTTATCAAAATGAGAAATCAGTTTGTTTGGGTTTTTTAAAATTTAACATAGGTTTGTTCTGCATGAAAATCACAACCATCTTATCTGCAACAGGACTTTGACACACGAAAGTTCACGGTGCTCAGCGATGAAAAGTGACCTGACCCCGCTGTGCTGATGGAAGCCTGAGCTGAACCTGCAGCTGTCCCACAAAGCAGCTTTTGCACATGCTGCATGAGCCAGAAGAGAGCAAAGCTGCCACGGTGGCACAAAGCTTTGCTGTGGGAGCCGCGAGCCCTCTGGAACTGCTCCGTGCACGCGCTGCCGGCGGGAATGATGTCTCAGCAGTGCCCAGCAAATACAGCTGTGGGTAGGAGTTTTTGCATCAAAAGGAGGCACACGCTTTACACAGGGTGTAATTAAGCTGTAAATCTCATTGCCACAGAAATTTGTGGATGGCAGACTTTCACATTTCCCTGAAAAGCAAAGAAATTCAAATGGAAAAGAGCTGCCAGGGGGAATTAAACACAGAGATACCAGGAAATCCTTGAGCACAGGCTCACTGGGGGCTGGGAGTGGGGAAGCAGTTCTCTCATGTTTGCTTTTACTTACCACTTTTTGCTGGGCAATTGCTATTAAAAAGAGTCTCTTCATCCTTTAAGTATTACTGACAGCATCCATCAAGAGCTCTGGAAAGAGCTGGCTTCAGTCCTCTGCTCTGCCACATGCTTTTTGTGTAACCTGGTTTTCCTTCCTTCAGGGGAAAACAGAAATTGGAGCATTTTCTAACCTCCCACAGGGTTGAAAACTGCTTACATTAGGCTTGGGAGGTGCTTAGAAATGCAGGCTAGTATGTGGGCTGGTGTCTGGTGTTGCTGTGGAACTGGGCCCTGTTGACAGACTCAAACTCATGGTGGCCAGACTGCCACAGGCCCACGGTGGATGCCTGTGGCAGTGATGGTGGTGGGGCTGCTCCAACACCTGGTTTTCCATGTGACCAAGTTTATGGCAGAGGTGATCCCTTGGGCTTCAGCCCCAGCACAAGTTTGGAAGCTGTGGGGAGTGGTGTGGGCTTGAAGCAAATGAATATCTATGAGTATCTATGTAGTCCATAAAAGCAATCTAATATTAAGTGTGATACTGTAGGGGACTAATGGTAACTGAACAATGTCTAAACAATGTAGAAAACCAGACTTATTAAAAAAAAAAAAAAATCAGTTTTCCTTAGTGCCTCATTCAGCTGAACAGGAATTTCACTCTTATAAATTCTCCTTTCTTAGACAAGTTAGTGGCCTGAACTTACCATAAAATCACAGCTGCATTTTCATCCTCCTTTCTTTTCACCTTACTCCCTCTGACAGATGCTCTTCTTTAGGGCACTGCTTCCAGGGCTCAGCACTGCCACTGCCATGGCTCTCCCAGCAGGACATGCTGGACCTTCTCAGAGCAGCAGCAATTAAACACACTGCAGGAAATAATTAATAGAGAGACTGTCTTCTGGAATGGAAGCAGGGCTCTGCCCAAAGGTCTGTCAAAATTTCAGCAGTGAACAGAGATGGAAGCGGTTGTTCCCCCAGGCTGATGGGCAACCCATGTCTCTGACCTCAGCTGAGCTGCTCACTGAGAGCCCTGTGACAAATGCCTGTGATAACCATGGTCTCTGACGATTACTTTTATCTACCCTGCAGATACCATAAATGGAAAGAGAGATGAAGGAGAGTCAGTTTATGGTCCTGCTTTTGAAGGTATGTCTCCCCAGCTATCTGACTGTGCAAATGGTGAATTTCCACAAAAATCACGTTGTTGATCTGATC
Organism: Hypocryptadius cinnamomeus; assembly: GCA_013400635.1. Taxonomy (NCBI): domain Eukaryota; kingdom Metazoa; phylum Chordata; class Aves; order Passeriformes; family Zosteropidae; genus Hypocryptadius; species Hypocryptadius cinnamomeus. The sequence goes on along the minus strand of VYZP01002024.1, from coordinate 92,747 downwards.
TTATTGACATAACCTGGGAACTGCTTTTCATCTCCCTAAAGCAAAAAGGTTTGCTTTTCAGTCAGAATTATAATCTGCTTGTATTAGCACAAGCAGACTGCTTTAGTGAAAACACTTTTTGATCTGTAACCTTGTCTCTGTCCTCTTATGTTCCCTGCCTGAGGGTCAGCTCCACCAACCCCTTGTCCTTGCCTAAATGAGGGCTGATGGTCACCCACTGCCTACTTCAAACTTCAAATACTCACCTTTGCGGACAGGACCCTGGAAATGCAGAAGTATATTAGCTACAGATCTCCAGGCACACCTACCACCTGTTTAAATGCTTTTAAAGTAACTGAAGTAAGTCAGCTTTAACTCTAGATTTCCTGGACCTCAGACAGCTTCTCAGGCTTGGGCAAGCATTAGGCATTGCTGCCAGCAGCCTCAACTCTGTGGGTGGAAGGGGAGTTCTGAATCTCATATAAAACCCTGAAAGTCGAGAAATTACAAACATGACCTAAATTTAACAGAAAATGTTCCCTTGTACTGGCATAAAGTAATAAAATGTAAATAAAAAAAGAACATTCTAACGTCTGACTTTAAGAAAAACAACTCATATAATTGACATAGGCATTTGGGATTTTCTGTTTAGATTAAATGCTACCCATTAAGACACTTTATGAGTTAAAGCACTTTTGAAAATTATTTATGTTCCCTTATATAAAAGCTTTCCCACTGGCAATGGTGCAAACCATTTGAGCAGGCTGGGCAGCAGCCAACACTGAGATCAGAAATGCTAAGTGCAGCTGAAAAGTTTCTTTCCCAAGATGCTGAAGAGTCTGCCTGTGAGAAGAATCTGCTCTCACCTCAAGGTCCCACATTGGATGGAGCAAAACGTAGTAGCACTGGCAAGCAGGAAAGCTGCTGGAGGTGGAAGCCTGGTGTGTGGGATTGAAGGTACTAAATGCTATGAGCTTCCTGGAGTGGAAAGAAAAAGGCAAAAGTCACCTCTTTGATGCTGGAGCTCCTGGAACAGGAGCAAGCCCAGGCTCCCAAGGCATTCATATCTCCGAGAACATAACATAAGCTGGTATTGGAGAAAAAAACAGGACTGGCTGTTGAATTGTTTCCAAGGTGGATGCCACCAAGGACTTAAAATTTTACGAATACTCTTTTCCAGCAATGTTATCCAATGTATTTGTGCTACAGCCCATCTTGTACCTTTTGCATCTTCTGTTTGGGTAAAAATTGTCATTTTTTATGACCCATAGGTTTACTTGACTTACGCGTCAGGTAGAAACAAGTTTGCATGTACCCAGGCACCTCTGCACACAGGGGAGCTGTGGCAGCTCACATGCACTGTTTGACTCCAGCTCCATCATCCTCCTCCAGGCAGAGCTTGTGCTTTCCCTATGCTACTCAGGAAAGAAGCTGCCATGTCATGTGGGAAGGTGACAATATACCAAAAACTCCTTCATTAATTTTAAGGTGGATTTCATTTGGAATTGGTCAACCTTGAATGTGTCCCTGCAAGAGTTTTGTTACCCAAATTGCACATAGTCCGTGTGTTGAGGCATTAGAGGAGGAGGTTGTTACTTCTTGGTCTTCCCCTCTTTAATTAAAAGTTGCTTTCCACATTTAAGAAAGGTGTTCCCTTGGGTATGCCTTTCTATTTTAAGGCTTAGATTGCTTTCCCGATACTTGCTACAAACCTACTTTACCCTGAGGGCAGAGGACAAATAACTTTGATATCTGAAAAGGGTGGGAGATGCCTCTGTCAGCTGGTAATTTTCTGGGAGACTCCATGCTTGGCACATATTTGGGCACTGCAACCAGCATCTGCTGGAATTAATGGGACACAACCTCATTTTACTGCAATGAGATGAGAGGACTGAGGCAACTGCACAGAACCGCTCGTACTGGAGCATCGTGGCAAAGGACAAAACATCCCACTCCACAATTAGTCTGCTGAAGTAATTTTGCAAGCCACAAGGCAGCAGTCAGAGTTAAAATTTAACTACCATTTTTATGAATCAATTTCTGAGAAACGATCTCAAACAAGGCAACAAGAATAAAAATCAGAGAAAAATAAAAGTTAAATATTTCTTCACTTTCCTTAAAGCTTGTTGAGAGCTTGATGGGGCTCTTGACTGCTCAGTGTGATCAGGTCAGATGGTGATGGAGGATGACAGGATCAGTGGATCCCGTGCTCCCCACCCCAAAGCCAGGCTCCTCTCCACAGAAAAGGAAGTCAAGTCCTTGCCATAATCCCCCAAACCCAAGCACACCTAATGCTTGCTTCTCCCCAGTCATCACTCTTGAGAGTCATTTCTTCTCTCTCTCACAAATCCTTTCCTAGCCGGAGTGGAGGATCCTCTTCACTTCCTCACAGCTCTCACTCCCATCACCTGCCTCCTCTCCTCACCCTGGAAAAAATCTTCTACTCTAGGAGCAACCTGGCCTCCTTCTCTCAGTATCTGCTCTCCATTTATTCAACTCTGTCATTTTATTTAGATAAAGAAGCATCCTGCTCGCCTTCCTGTGCAAGTTGCCAAGGGCTGGGAGCAGCTGGGTATCCCACCCCAGCCAGCCATGTCCCACCCTCACAGCCCTGACTGTGCTCACGGGAGCCTTGTCCTCTGCCACTGGCATTGGCATGAGGGGAGGCAGAGCTGAGCCTGTGCTTGGAGCACCCTCTCTGCCTCCTACCTTCCTCATTTGTACAGTGGCAATAATCATAAGCAGCCATAGGGAATTGCCATGATCAGTATATTGAGCTACTCTGGTGAGAGTCATTACAGACCAAGAACAGAGATCCAGAGTGCTTTTTTATGGGTACATTTTCATTAGCTTCTTTACTGGCTAAAAGATGGATTTAAACCAGACTTTGCTGGCATAGGACTCAGTGAAAGCTCTGAGGGAAAGGAAAAAGGTGAGTGCAAAAGAAGGAAAGGGAGCTTGAGGGAGCTGGTAAAAGGGACTTGTACAGTGAATAGCAGCAAAGGGAGCACCACAACTGCAGCCCTTCAGCCCTCAACTCTTTCCCTGGATGAAAGCTTCCCCATCCATCACAAAGGAAGAGGAATCCTCAGGATGGCCAACAAGAGTCACCATAGGAACAGCTCACAGTTCCACATCACCTTTCAGCCAGCTCCCCACCTGGACAAGAAATATGTTACTCAAGCTAGAAAATCCTATGGCAAAACCAAGGAAGCTGCCAAGGCATCTCCAGGACCAAAGGTTACAAACTCATGGCTGCAGAGCTCAGGGTCAGCCCAAGGTGGGCCCTGACAGACAGGGAGGCGTTTCACAAAACCTCCAAGCTCTGCTCTGTCCTCACAAGCTGAAAAACGTTGTTTTACCAAATGCATATTAGAAGTTTGTTCTCAGTAGGTTAACATAAAGGACTAGCCTGTTAAAATTTTTAGATTTTCAGGAATGTAATAAACAAGAATATTGCTTTGAGCAGTTTGCTCGATGGAAGAGAACAAAATATTTAAGTATTACCACAGAGAGAACAATTCACAGTGTAGTTTTCATGTTACCACACCACGCAAAAAGACAGCATCTTTAACAGCAGCAAAATAGCATAATTTTCAAACCTACAGAGAACAAACCAAAAGCTGGATACATTCATAACCAGCAACATTCACTTCAAGTTGCTGCCTTGCCACCAGCTCTGTGCAATTGGAAAGGTGTAGGATCCATGACCTTATAGCCAGGCCCTCCTAAATCTGAGTGGGAATTTAATCCCGAGAAAGCAAAAAGAAGCCACAGTGTACGACAAGGACAGCCAAGTACTTTCCAGGCTCTGCTCTTTTCAGATTTTCTGATGTCCCCACTTGGACAAGGGATGCCTGCAGCATCCTCCTTGCTTGGTACCACTCTGCTGGATGGGGTGGGGTGGGATGGGATACGGTACAAAGCTTTATGGAGCTCTGCTGGCATCCATCGCCGTGCCGGCGCCTGCAGGAGGCACAGCTTGTCCTCCCACAGCGTGGGAGAAGGATAGCCTGAAAATCACAGAGACCACAAAATTTTGGACTGTTTTCAGGATGCAGATTAGTGCTGTGAAGGAAGGAAATGAAGGATATTTCACAAGGAGTCACTTCTAATACTGTCACTACTCACACTGTCTCCTGACTTCATCTCAAAAGTACTGGCCATTTGTAGCTGGGGCACATGGAACAGCACTTGCTTCTTTAAATAAATGTAGCTGCATAAAGCCATAGTATTTTCACCTCTCCTAAAATGCCAACTGGAGGCTACTTAAATCAAAAACTGACAGCATTCATTGTGAAGAAGAACTTTCTAAAGAGCGTAGCGAGTGTAGCTTGTCAATAGGAAACAGGTGCCTGGGTTTTAATGGCCCCACACAAAACAGAGGCTGCAGAGCTTGGCTTTCGATGGAGATGGATCCCACGGGCACTTTCTCCCTCCTGTAGGCAAGTGGTCAAGGACATGGAGATCCTCCAAACACTGGAGGCTGTACCTACATATAACAAAAGGCCCACAGCAGCCTGCAAGATAATTAACTGTGGGACCTTCAATTCATGATTCCCAGATGGTTTTCCTGCCTGCTGTAAGGCAGAGCATTATTTCCCAATCAGCTTTTTACAGACCATGATGACTTTCACTTACAGCAAAAATAAAACCATGTCATCTTGCACATATTAATTGCTTGGAAACTTTTTTTTGGCTTAAAAAGAAATGTTCATAAGGTGTCAAAAAGTGTTTTTACAGGAGAAGAGAAAAAGACAAATGAACATATCTCAGTGCACCTAAAATTTATGGGAAATAGTATTAATATGATTATATAGTTACAAGCACTGATATGATAAAATGACATCTCAGACAAAAAACAAGAAAAAATATGTTTGTAGGACTGTGGCCTCAGTGAAGGCCAAACATTTGATCCTGCTCTGACTACTACAAACTAAAAGTAATGTCCTTGAAATCAGGTTGGGCTGCATGAGGCTAAAACCAGGAAATGCTAAAGCAGGCAGAAGACTTAAGTAATTATTTATAGCAGATGGTCTCAATTAAAAAAAAAAAAAAGTGACTACTGCCACTGAAACAGAGAAAAATATTGCTTATAAAGTTGTTGCAATACTGTTAAGGTTATGTGTGGATGTAAATATATAGTCCAAAATGACTGCCAGTGTCAGTGATTTCTTACATGCAAGACCTCTCTGACACACAGTGCAGAGCTGGTGCATGGATGGCTCCAGGGGAGCATTAAAAGAAGGGAAGGTGTGTCTAAGATCAAAATGCAGGCTGGAAAGAGAGGCCATAACCAAGTGCACTGGAGGGTCAAAGGAAAGAGCACTCATTTGTGGAGCTGGGATGCAAACACAAGGCTAAACCAGCCCTGCTGTGCCAGGGCAACCCGGACACCACCATTTAGCAGCTCTCCCACCCCTATTCCCAGCTCTGCCAAGAGTGCTGTGCTGAGTGACCTTTGCTCCTGGGCTCACTGCATGAGCTGCTGAATCTCACAGAACAGCACCAGGGTAAGATGGGGAAGGCTGAATTAGGGAAGTATTTGGAGAGACCTGATTTTGTCCGAACTTAAGTCCACGGAATTCATGAAAAGTAATGACCTTAAGTTTACTTGCTAAATGGGAACGAATTTAGCAACTCAGCAAATGTTTAACTGAATGCCTGAAGAGGGCATAGACCCAGAGTGATCTCCAGAGGCTCTGAGGATGAAGATCGTGTTAATTTTAGCAAGGAAATTTAGGTTTTTCTTTAGTGATGCTACAAAACAAGATTATTTAACCTAAAATACCTTTGTATATCTGCAGCTAGCTAAGAAGCCAGTAACACATTTAATCCTTCCATTTTCTAAAACATTCTGCAATCTATATACAGATTATTATATAGGAATTAAATCTTCTGTAGGAACATTTCAAATCAATCTGCCTAGAGAGTAATTTTTTTCACTTCATAGTTCTGGGTCAAATATTAAAATAGACTGTGATATTTTCTTCATAAAACCCCACATTTCCTGACAAATTACTTTTTGTAAGTAACAGAGACTACTGCTATGAAAAGATATGGTTTTGCATACTCAGTATTGAGACAGAGGTTAGTGGCTCTTATTTCTTGCAAGGATTTTAAATTATATTCAGATGTTTAAAGTCAGGAAAGCAATTTTAGTTCTGAAGACTATCAGAGGAAAATGTTAGGAGGCCAGTTAATTGATTTTTTATTTGCTGTTGGTTTGGTCACCCATGGCAGGTCTGCTCTGTGGCTGCCACCCCAGTGTCTCCAGTGCTCCACAAGAGATCAAAGCAGGACACAGCATGTGATTTGAGTCCAAATGACCTGATCTGAGCAGATGCCAGAGCCCAGAAACTCATTCTCTGGAAGCAGGCAATGTTCAGAGACTCTGAGGGCAGGCAAATGCCTCATCACACCAAGTACCAGAAAGCTGATCCTGTGCCAAAAGTCACAGACCTGGTGACAAGGATGATGGCTGGATGTACAGCTGGATGTCATACAGACAGGATCTAGGACAACAATGCATGGGAACTGGGCAGGGGACAGCTGGCTGAAGTTACACCACATGAAAGAAGTTGTAACGAGAAGAGAATATTGACAACCAGGAAATATTTTGAATTTCAGGCATAACAATTCTTCAGGCAAGCCATAATTACTGTATTTGCACTGGTCATGGCCAGAAAAAAAAACATGGTAAAATCTTTCATCCAGTATTAAGAGGTCACCTAAAGAAATAAGTGCATCTTTCAAGCCTGGTTCCCCAATGCCTGCATGTTGGAGTCCAAGGCTATGAACAATGAAACAGAAATGGAATATTCATCTTAATCCAAAATGATGTTTTGTGACATATTTTCTGCTACAACTTACATCTCTGGTCAAGCCACTAGGAATACAGTGCTGCCTCTCAGAGTGCCATACCTGAGAAATAGCATGCACAAGCATCCAGAGGACATGCGAGTCCAGAGGCAAGCCATAGGGTCTCCACAAACTCAGAAAATTCAGGGGCAGTTGGCAAATGGGGAGGTAAAGACTTTCATTGTCAGCTGCTGGGTTTGGAGAAGTTCCCTTCCCAGCAACCATATTAAAAAACTTCCTTCTACAAAGAGCAGCTGGCAGCAACATGCATTCTGAGAAAACTATTATCTTACTGGATTACACAGTGTTTCATTTATGTAATGTGTCACTGCTGTAAGAAAAACTGGTATCTTTCAAGTTGTGCTTTACTGGGTTTTCTTTTAAGTTTATGAGCTTCTTACTCCAGCAAAACACTCTCTTAGACACTGCTTTAAATGAAAAGTGATGAAAGAAGCCCTCAGACTACACACCAGTTTTCTTTGCACAGGCGTATGTGTTAAACACGCAAGGACCTTGTGTTAATACAACACAGACAGCTGGCTCCAATCATTCCCCCCTACTTATTCAAGCACTGATGAGACAAAAGTTGGAGACCAAAGTCATTATCTACAAGGTAGTTTACCTAATCTGAGGCCAGAGGGTTTCTGAATCTGACCCAGGAGGGTTGCTAAAGCCAGCAGAAATTGTTAGCGTGGCTCCTCAGCTGTGTGGGTTCTCCACATGGATCTGGGGAAGCCCTGGGATCTCTGAAGTATATGTTCATTTATGGTATCAGACAGATCTCTGACAACATACTCCACCTTCCTACAGACCAACCTCACCTTCCTTTTTAGACTATCATGGCTACAGCTCTCTGCTATTGTCCTTCATATACTTTATTGCTTGGGATACCCTTCACTAATTCACTGTGAAGTGGATTAGTGACCCCCATCTATAAGTCAAACAAAAAATTCTGGGGAATTTTCTGGCCACGAATTCCAGGGAGGAAAAATGTACTCAGAGAGATTGGTTTTGAAAGAACTTTACTGATAATATCAACTATGCAGCACATCAAATGGATCAAAATGATGTAATACAGCTGTTGCAAAAAGAAAATGGGTAAGTGGAATGATTTTACAAACTTGATAGAAAAAATCTTGATACTGTAATTCTGATAAGATTTCGGATGTTAAGAGGCAGTAATGGGTGGCCAGACAAACACAGCCCAATTGTGCCTGTACCTCAGTTGCTGTGTGGGAAGAAGCACAGTCCAGGCCATCAGGGCACAGCAAGAGCACAGGTGAGTAGCACCCAAGGCCAGGCACAGACAGCCCACAGGTGTTACATCTCAGGCAGGGGCCAGATGCAAGAGCCTCAGAACAAAAACATCTACTGAGAAAAAGTTGTGGAGACCCTCCTGAAGCTCCTTCACTCAAAAACCTCCCAGGCTGACCAAGGCATTTTTATCAGCCAGCCTTGAGGACACAGCTAAACTCCTAGGGACTATGCTCCTGCCCTGACACAGGCCAAAGCCCACCGCTGTATTACACTATCACCAACTAAAAAATGCACAGTAAAAATACAGTAAATGGATGTATTGCTGCAAGAACTCCATCTGAACATGAGCTTTATTTTCCTTTGGTCACCTAAATCAGCCTGTCCTCATTCTCTGGTTGGCTGCAGCTGCACAGGTGAAAGGTTTATTCTTTCCACTCCATCTTACCTCTACCTGTTGCCTTCTATTCTTCTCAAGACATGTCTCTGGCTTGCCTTAGGCTAAAAGCATCAGCCTGTATCTCTATCTCTAAAAGAGTTAAGAAAATATTTTTAACATTCTTTTATTATCACTAATCACTCTCTCTATTATTTTATTTGTTCCTTATGTTAAAAACAGCCTTTCCACCCCACCTGGTGGGGCTGAGTGAGTGCCTGTAACAGAGAATTCGTGTGTACCAAACACAGCTCCACCTTGCCTGCCTCAGGCAAGCAGCTGGTACAATGCAGGTGCCAATGTCCTCACCGAGAACTCCTGCTGGGGACAGACACACAGGCACCTTAAATACACCCCTGATGTCATGCAGCACGGCATGCACCACCCTGGATGTGCCTGGGGCCGTATCCAGCCCTGGCTGGCCACACCCCTACAGCGGGACTTACTGCCATACCTGCCTCAGGACACAAGGACAAACAAAGGTCACAAAGCTCTGGGCACAGGAGTCAATGCATTATTTCTGAACAAGTCACCATTCTGGTGAATGGCACCAGGATACAATAATGCATCATTATGTAATGGTAACAAAGACCTCAAAACCTCCTTAGATGCTGTATTTCCCCTGCTAAAACATCCACTACATATTTACATTTCACATGCACTTCTCTTTCTGTGCACTCAAAATGACAATATGGAAATGAGAACCAATGTTTACAAAATGAAGGAAATGTATATTCCCTTCAGTTTATCTACTAAATTTTGTTTTTCATTTACTGTTGTCATCCCAAACTACTACACACTCCTGTGGAATCTCTTCAATCCATTACCACATCTTGCCAAGCACGAATTGATACAACACAATCTGCTCCAAATCCGGGGTATTTGCTATGTTTCAAATGTGCTTCCCTAAAATGGGCATCTGCAGACTCTTAGGTTTTGCTCATTTTGTCAAGGATTTGACATAATTTTCCAGTAATGCAGTGCTTGGAATTCCTCATAGATTCAAAACAGAGGTCAATGCCTTACTAACCACTAAGTATATAAGAGTGCAATGAGGACTGAATCCAGTGATGAGTGTGGTGTTTTAAATCCAACAACAACAACCCAGACTGCCATGATCCTGCTAACTGTATGCTGCAGTTAGCAGCAGTTAACAAAGTCCCAAGATGCTGACTATAAGAAAAACCAGACAAACCACATTTATCTTTTCCCTGGATTCCCACCAGCCCCCAGAATGATAAACATGTTTTCACTCACTTGTGGAGATGTTCTTGCCCTTGCTGGTAGTCTTAGTTCTACTTTTTCATGTCCTTCATTTTCTCCCACTTTTTCCATACACATAAACACTGATTAGAATATTGTCTTTTATCTTATTTAACTTAACTGTCCTATTACTTTCTCAAGAGATCTTTAGTATGCACTCCTGATGAAATGCAGATTGCAGCAACCATTACACTTCATGTGTCCAGCACATCAACAGAACTGCCGCTGCAATCCCTCATAAAACACTGATAACTGCTGAAGATATGTTTAACATTATAACCCACAAGACCTGCAAAAAAAAAAAAACTGAGTTCAATAATATCATGTGTCTACTGAAATCTCAATGGACCCTCTGAATCAAGGCCTGATCCAAGCAGAAGACCCTTGTCCCAGAAGGACATAAAAATCTCTGCAGGTAAGGCCAGGAGGGATGAGTGGAATCCATTAAAAACTCACTTATTCCATGCTCCCTGCAGTTTTGGTTACATTGAAATTTTTACTTATGCTGCTCCTCAGTTTATGCTGTTTATTCAAAGTACAGAAATATAATATTTTAATAATGCTTGTGAAAAGTATTTCTTATTATAAGGCCAGAAACTTTCATCATACTGTAGAAATAACTAAATTATTTTACACTACCACTCCAGTAAAAATGGTGAATGAGAGATAACTAAAGTCAGTGTGTGACTTCCTTTTCGTTACCACTTTTCAGAACTAAATTCTGATGTTACCAACCTTTACATACATCAGAACATGTTTGGTCATTTTAACGCAGCTGTTACAAGGTTCCAGTTCATATCACAAAATTGATTCTCTTTTGTTTCTTTGCAGACTTTTTTTTCTTAAATGTGTTGTCCCTGATGCTTCTTTGCAGGAAGGCAAAGCATCAGCCATCCTGCCTGCTAGCAGAAAGCACCCCAATATATGACAGCACAGAACCTTGTCAGAAAGCTCTGTACCCAAATGATGTATTACCAGCAGCCCTACAGGCTCCTCCACAGCTAACACAGTAACCATGATAGGTAGCTTGACTTAAAATTTCTGCATCTGTATTGGTCTCTTGGCTCTTGGCAATATAACACCTTCAGGAAAGAAAGTAAAATGGGAAGATTAAGCTAGGGATTTATTTGGCAGTTTCCTCTTTACTGCCAAAGTCCGGCTCACACTTAGGAGAACCAAGGGGGAATTGTCATAATTGTAACTCTTCTCTTCTGTTTGTCCTAGACCATAATAAACTTTGCTTTATAGCTCTAGCTTACTCGCCTTGAATACAAGCACACATAAATGTTCACCTTGGTTTCCCAACACTCACCTGTGTTGGCACTGCACAAAATGCTAAGGCAGATTTACACAAATAAACTTTTATTTGCAGAGGGTCCACTGATGATGATCCATATAGACTCAAGCTGCCTTAGGGAGAAACAAAGGACAGAGAAAATATGATAGGCATAGGGGGAACTCTACCCAATGGTCTGGGGGGAAATCCCTNGCGGACCGTTCCATTATCCGCCCGATGGGGGGGGCAGGAGGAAGCCGGGCGGAACCACAGCGCCGCCGCGGGCGGGGGGCGGGGCCAGCTCGGGGCGCTCCCGTGACGTGAGGCGGCGCGGGGCGGCGGCGCTTGGCAGCAGCGGGAGCGGAGCGGGAGCGGAGCGGGGCAGGGAAGTGCGGAGCAGGAGCGGGAGCCGCAGCCCTCTCGTTTCACCTCATCGCCACCATGGGCCNTGCTGCAACAAAGTCCCAAGATGCTGACTATAAGAAAAACCAGACAAACCACATTTATCTTTTCCCTGGATTCCCACCAGCCCCCAGAATGATAAACATGTTTTCACTCACTTGTGGAGATGTTCTTGCCCTTGCTGGTAGTCTTAGTTCTACTTTTTCATGTCCTTCATTTTCTCCCACTTTTTCCATACACATAAACACTGATTAGAATATTGTCTTTTATCTTATTTAACTTAACTGTCCTATTACTTTCTCAAGAGATCTTTAGTATGCACTCCTGATGAAATGCAGATTGCAGCAACCATTACACTTCATGTGTCCAGCACATCAACAGAACTGCCGCTGCAATCCCTCATAAAACACTGATAACTGCTGAAGATATGTTTAACATTATAACCCACAAGACCTGCAAAAAAAAAAAAACTGAGTTCAATAATATCATGTGTCTACTGAAATCTCAATGGACCCTCTGAATCAAGGCCTGATCCAAGCAGAAGACCCTTGTCCCAGAAGGACATAAAAATCTCTGCAGGTAAGGCCAGGAGGGATGAGTGGAATCCATTAAAAACTCACTTATTCCATGCTCCCTGCAGTTTTGGTTACATTGAAATTTTTACTTATGCTGCTCCTCAGTTTATGCTGTTTATTCAAAGTACAGAAATATAATATTTTAATAATGCTTGTGAAAAGTATTTCTTATTATAAGGCCAGAAACTTTCATCATACTGTAGAAATAACTAAATTATTTTACACTACCACTCCAGTAAAAATGGTGAATGAGAGATAACTAAAGTCAGTGTGTGACTTCCTTTTCGTTACCACTTTTCAGAACTAAATTCTGATGTTACCAACCTTTACATACATCAGAACATGTTTGGTCATTTTAACGCAGCTGTTACAAGGTTCCAGTTCATATCACAAAATTGATTCTCTTTTGTTTCTTTGCAGACTTTTTTTTCTTAAATGTGTTGTCCCTGATGCTTCTTTGCAGGAAGGCAAAGCATCAGCCATCCTGCCTGCTAGCAGAAAGCACCCCAATATATGACAGCACAGAACCTTGTCAGAAAGCTCTGTACCCAAATGATGTATTACCAGCAGCCCTACAGGCTCCTCCACAGCTAACACAGTAACCATGATAGGTAGCTTGACTTAAAATTTCTGCATCTGTATTGGTCTCTTGGCTCTTGGCAATATAACACCTTCAGGAAAGAAAGTAAAATGGGAAGATTAAGCTAGGGATTTATTTGGCAGTTTCCTCTTTACTGCCAAAGTCCGGCTCACACTTAGGAGAACCAAGGGGGAATTGTCATAATTGTAACTCTTCTCTTCTGTTTGTCCTAGACCATAATAAACTTTGCTTTATAGCTCTAGCTTACTCGCCTTGAATACAAGCACACATAAATGTTCACCTTGGTTTCCCAACACTCACCTGTGTTGGCACTGCACAAAATGCTAAGGCAGATTTACACAAATAAACTTTTATTTGCAGAGGGTCCACTGATGATGATCCATATAGACTCAAGCTGCCTTAGGGAGAAACAAAGGACAGAGAAAATATGATAGGCATAGGGGGAACTCTACCCAATGGTCTGGGGGGAAATCCCTGATTCTTAGAATCACTTAGGTGGGATGCATCCTTTCTTCGAGTCCAACTGCAAACCTGAGACTGCCAAGTCCACGAAAAGAAGCAGTGCAATGACCAAGGTGCTTCTCCAGGTGCTCTCAACAGCGCAGCTGTAAAGATATGGGTTACAATTTGTGCCACGTTTCCCTTCTCCTGTTGCAACCATTTCATCCTGGACCTACACAAACTCCCAGTGTGCAGCTTCCACCTGTGATGGCACCAGCGCAGCTGGGAGCACAGCAGGACAACACTTTCCAAGTGCCGCACGCAGACTGCTACGGTTCACGCGCGACTCATTTTTACTGCCATTCAAGTACCATTTAAGTACAATTCGCTGTTTTGTCGCGGTAGAAATGTGGGAGCGGCGAGGGAACGGGGCAACAGCTGTGACCTGTGGCCGCGGGCAGCCGGTGCGGGCCGGTGGAGCACGGCTCTCCCCAGCGCCCCGTGCGACCCCGCAAGCGACACCGCAAGCGACACCGCCGGCCCCGCGCGGACCCCGCACCAGCACGGAGCGCGCGCACACCTCCCGCGCGCGGGAAACGCGAGCCCGCGAGACCGCGCGCCCCTGCCCCTGCCCCGCCCCCCGCCTCGCCCCAGCCAATGAGCGCGTTCAGCGGGGAGGGAGCGGGGGCACCGTGGTGACGTCACGGCACGTGACGCGCGGGAAACTGCTCCCTCCCGGGGGAGCGGCGGGGGCACGTGGGGGAGCAGCGCCGCGCCGCCGCGCCGCGGACCGTTCCATTATCCGCCCGACGGGGGGGGCAGGACGAAGCCGGGCGGAACCACCGCGCCGCCGCGGGCGGGGGGCGGGGCCAGCTCGGGGCGCTC